>JAJTUO010000208.1:0-37427 GCA_021399455.1 Flagelloscypha sp. PMI_526
TTGTCTGAAGATCGGACTGCACATTCAAGGCTACTGGTCCGCTCAAAGCGATATCGGCACCCCTGTCGAGTAGACGCTTGACGGTGTGTAAATCGTTGTGTATGGCAGCATATCCAAAGCACCATCTACATCAAGCAGATCTGATTGGAGAAACCACTCGAAAACCCTCGAATGAGAATCTCCGTTTTCGTTGTGAAGAAGGGCGGCTAGAAAGACGGGGGATCGATACGTTGTTGGTGTTTATAAGGCGCTGAACGACAGAAAGGTGGCCATGTTCAATAGCAGCTGAGAGGGCTTTCATCTGCGAATGGGATGTATCGAGCTCAAGATCTTGACGCAGGAGAAGTTCTACAACATTGAGATGTCCAGAGCGAGCCGCAGCTTCGAGTGCGCTCTCCACATGTTCGGGTACTTCTGCATTCACATTAGCACCACCTCGAATCATGGCAGCTACAAATCGTGCATGACCCGCCCTCACAGCAGAAATCATAACACCCTGCAGCTGTTCCGTCGTCGGAACATTGACGACGCCAAGAATTGCTGCTGATGGGAGAAGTCTGAAAAATCTCAACCAAAGTGTGGCAACATCTGATGCGTCGTCATTATGAGCTGCCTCTACATATCCATTCCAAGCGACGTCTACCATCGGGGCCAACGGCAGTCGTTCCTTCAACATGGGAAACCCTTGAAGAAGGGACGCCAAGCTGATTCATTTGGGTCTAACATCCAGCCGGATTTTCAAACGACAGCAGCGCGTGTACAGCTTGAGTGGTGATTTGATGTATGGACTTGTTAGCTGAAAGGTCCCAGAGCCAGGTTAACGCGCTGCAAAGTGTGTCCTCTCGAAAGCTCCAAAGCCAACGTTGGTCTAAGATGGGTTGGCTAGAATTTTGCGCTCGGCGTCTCTAAGTGACGGAAGGGAAAAGTGGGGTTTACTGTCTGGTGGCATCGATCTTGTGAGGAATGCTTTTCCGACCTCGAAGTAATAAACGAGTAGATGAAACATCGCAATGGCTCCACTTGTTAACCTAAAGAGCAATGGAATGCGATACGGGCAATCCAACCATACGGCAGGAAGGAATATGCTCGCGGTGTACAACATGAAAGCCAGCGCAGAAATCCCGACGACAATCCAAGTAAGGCTCGCGTGGAGGTCGTAGACGAAAAAGGCCAAGTCAATAAAGAACACGCAAAAGCCAACTGAAGCATCAGAGGCAGGACACCGACGATATCGTCAAGTCTCCACTTTTTAGGCCATTGAAGCGAAATTGACGGGCGAGTGCACGTTCCCTCGCTGTGCCAGAAGTCAACGAGAGTATGCCTATAGGTAGCATTAATCTGCACATTGCATACTCTTGAATGCGGAGGAATACCTGAAGCCATTGCTTGACAAGAACAGCGAGCAAAGCAGTCATCATAGAAAGAGAGAGACTGGCAAAGAACAGAGCGTTAATCCATACATCTGACGTCGTATGTGTTGATGTTTGGTCGAACATCAGACTCCGGCACGGAAGCAAGCATCCCTGGATCTTGAGATGCACGCAGAAGTTGGTTTTGTTCCAACAAGAGAGTGATGACGAGTTGGCCATACTCCGGTCGCAAGTTACTACTCGTCTGAACGACAAACGCGGCGACGATTGCAGAGAAGAGGCCTGCCTATGTCAACCGCAGAGAATTAAGTCATAGTATTCGGGTGAAGACGAGATGAAATGGAGAGGATAACTTACCAAAACGAGCAACGAATCAATCGTATCCCGAAAGCCTCGCACCATATCATCGTCATAGCTCTCCGACTCGTCCAAATACACCATCCATACCCTGGCCTCATCGTCTGCCTCTTTGCCCAATGGGTCTGGAGGATACTTCAGACCGTAATTGTAACTTCTACCTCCTGCATCAAAACAGCGTCACCCATGAATCAAAATGACCGGAGAAGGAAGGTTTGCTCACCAGAGAAACGAGCTGCGGAAGAACCGGCTTGATATTTTGGAATTCCCAATAATCGTGCCCCAGCATCTTCATTATTATTTCGTGGCTGTCGCCGTTTTGAATCTGGAACGGAGTTTGGAGGTTCAGGAAGATCGACGTTACCCTGTAGCGTCGAAGGAGTTGGATGAGGCAACATATTCAAACCCAATCCTAGTTCCAGAGGATCAGGCCGCTCAGAATCTACCAAATGTGTAGGTGCTTCTTCAGATGCTACAGAGGGCATAATAAAGCGAGTCGTTTAGATCATGTGATGGCCGTTCCTCGTCAAGTTTGTCGAAATGCTGTGGAAGATGGATTCGGCCCTTGGGCCGGTTGCAAAAATCTCATCCTGTTAGACATTTTTAAGACAGGCAGAGTTTGGTGCCAAATATGTGAGGAGGTTTGAGAAAGTCAAGAGTCATTTTGTTACCGCTGAGAAGCAGTGAAAGCCAAGAGCAAGCTGAGTACAACTTGAATATGAATTCAACATCTTGCCTCCCGCATGCATCCAACTCTATGACTCCATATTACTCTACTTCCTTGCACAAAGCGGGCAGCGCACATGTTTGTTTGTTTTTTTTTAAAAAAAATTACCGGCGCGTAAGGCATTCGGCACTAACGCAAATTTTCGAATCTTTTGGGAAGGATCCCAATTTCCTTCAACCACCTTGACGCATCTATTGCTTCCAAAGCTTACATCAAGCAAATGCGTATCCAAGTGTCATGATTTTGTTCCTGGCATTGAATTGCCGTAGAGTATGGGATTAAGTGATTACTATGAACAACTAGCTGTGTACGCAGCGCGGAGCTGCGGGGACCTTGTAGGACCCGCCAACTGCGCGCTCGTCTTCGTCTTCCTAGGCCTAGGTAAAGAGAAATTTGACTCGTCTGTATTCTCCTGATCTTCCACTCGTAAACATTCATTGGAGGCGCAGTAAATTGTAGGTGTATATAAGTGAGGCCAGTGTGGAGTGATTCTTCACTCAACAGTTCAGCAACCCCACAATACAGCCAAAAAGCTGCAAACCAAATATCTCTTCTTGTATGATTCATATGCATCTTATGGCTTCTGTTTCTAACTATGGGTCTTCTAGATACTTCATCCACGATGTCCTCAAACAGCAATAGCCTCAAGTCCGAGTCTATGCTCTCTCTTCTTCCCAAATTTCTCGAGATGAAGAAATCTACTTCTCCAAGTAAGCCTTTCGCTCTATACTTGTCTCCAAAAAAAACGTGATTCTGATTTACTTGGAAAAAACAGAGTCCGATCAAGTTACACCATCCCTCGACCTCTGGAGTTCGAGCAACTTCAGCAAAGAAGCTAAGAAAAACGAATGGGCTTATAGTGTCGCTGTTCGACCTTCTCTAGGAGGCGTACAACCTCTTTTTTTCCGTTGACGCGATAGCTTCGCGAAATATTCCACTATCTGAAAGTTGTCTGGCCAAAAACACGACATCTCTATGGTCACAAGCCCCAGCGTTCTTTCACCAGGCTTATATTGCCTCACGTTGCACCAATTCGATGGAGCACCCCCACCCTGTTATTCCATACACCATGTCCGAATTTCCCCAAAACATATATAATACTCTTTCGACAGCTTTTCCAACATTTCTTTCCTATTTGCTTTACTCTCCTGCATATATAACCGCCGACTCGAACAATCATGCGTTCGGCCTACGCGTTAGTACTGTACTTTGACCTGCCTTCTACCTATCTGCATTTTTTAATTCAAAGACTGGAATTGCACTGTGTGCATGTGTATTTACAGTGTATTTTTTAAATTTTCAAGAATGATTTTAGGTCCTTGATCTAATCAATAGCTCCACCACGTCCGCAAATCCAAGGCTTTTAGCAACATCAACAGCCGTACCTTCACTTTTTTCTAATACATCACTCCGAGCCGAAGCATTTGCACTAGAGAAGAAGTAGGAAAGCTGTTGAGACATTCACACTGCTGTTGAAAACAGCAGCTAGAATTGAAATGAAAAACAAAAATATCAATTTCTCTCTCTGAAAATTGTTAATGTTCCTCCCAACAGCTTCGGGTCCTGAATTTGACGGAGGTGGTTAAAAGGCAAATGATGTCGAAGGGCGCTTATGTTTTGTTTGTCGGGACACTGATGATCCTCCCCAACCCAGAGCTGTACCTTCTCTCTTGTCTATCAATCTAACATACCTAATTTTACGTCCCTTTGTCGCTCTACCAACAACTGGACCAGACGAAATTCAAGCGCATTCGCCTCCATTTGACATGAAAATGCCATCTGACGAATAACAAAATATGAGCAACTCAATCCTTTGTTCGAGAATCTAAAACCTAGTCCCGTCAGTTGAGCTCCTACCACTTAAATACATATGCAGATCTTGGAGAGTCAGAAATAGAATAAGTCAAGATAGCCACGCAGAATTTGGAAGATCAGAACGAGGTCATTGTCATATACCAAGTTTCCAAACGAGAAATAGTATCAAGAAAACGCCAAAAAATGCATGTAATCAAACATTCAGAGAATCAAAATGTGATAACCATTTTTAAAAGTTTTTCCTACTCAGATTATGGACGCAACTTCCTCAACCACGACGACTATTCGCCTAGGCATAAGTCTCAGTACGCATATCAAGCTTTTTTTTTCATGATGCCAAACAAGCACTCATCCATCTAAGAACGTAATCCAAGTGTCTACTTCTCATTGACATCGACACCAGAGTCGCTGGCGTGATACTCATTGAATACGGGACGCATCGCAGCAAGACCTTGAGCGTTCTTGCTAAAGACGACATCGCCAGTATCCTCAATGAACTAATGGGCAGTGTCAGAACTTAACCGCGGAGAAAGGGTGTGAAATAACGAACCCGGCATGCCTTGAAGACACGATACATCTCTGCCCACCCGACGGGGTTGCCATCGACCTCGTGACCACAATCCTGGAGCTTTTTCCTCAAAGCATCGGAGGCTTCCCATCTAGAAGAGAAAGTTCAAAATTAATAAAAACACGCAACATGAACCAAAAAAAAAGAACGCACGCGTTGTAGTGAGGAATTTTGCTTGAAACGTGATGGAGGATATGGGTCTCAGAAATACCATGGGTCGCATGTGCGCCAATCCATCCCATAATGCTGCCAAGGTCGCCCAAGAGATTACGGTCGAGCGTGCACAACGCTCCTCGGACAAAGTTGTGTTGAGATGCGCGGTAGTGGGGCAGAATAGGATCGGTGTGCTGGAGGAAGGTGATACATACAAGCCAGTGGTGAACCCTGAAGGGAAGAAAAGAAATCAGAATTGGTGCAATGCGTAGCAGATAAAAGCGTACCAAATATAAGGAACACCGTAGACGATAAACCAAGTAGAGAAGCCCCAGTATTGAATGGACGCAACAATGGCTGCAAGCCACAGGAAAATACCAATATCAGAGAGGATGATCTGGTTGAACTGGTGTGGTGCAAACATGGCTGCGTTTGGATTGAAATCTGGGGAAGAATATTCAGGTCAGTAATCCTAGGAAGTCAGACGTGAAAGAATGGCCGTACGGTTCGTTACGCCCTTGTATTTTTGACCGGACGCGTTCCTGATCAAATACATTTGCCAACCAACAAGCTACACCGAGTACAATAAGCTAATGTTATCGCACGAGAGTTCCACTGCTTACTAGGTAAGTGGCAAATCCAATGGTAGCGCCAATGGGAGAATCTCCAAGTGCTTCAACAAGCTCTTTCTTGACTTGGTCAGAGACGCGAGAGCCGTGCTTATCTTCACCATTTTCGTTAAACGCGGGAAGCCCAAGTTCAGATCGAGTCTTGGGAACGAAGACTTGATCTTGGGTGAGGTGGGAAGTAGAGGCATGATGCTTGCCATGAGTAATGCCTGCAAAAACAGCTCAAAATAGGTGAAAGAGAAGAAATAGGGCTAGCACATACGCCAAGAGTGGTAAGGAACGCCGAGGCTGTTCGCGGCAACCGTTAAGTCGTTGCCAGCGCGAGAAAGAAAAAAATTACATACCCAGAGTGAAGAATCCATCCAACGGTGTTGTTGATAGTTTTGGACTCGGAGAACGCCTGGTGACCGCACTCATGGGCAATAACCCATAGACCGGTGGCGAACAGGCCCGCCCAGAAACCATAGAGAGCCCAAATAGCTACCCGGGCTGCTGGTAGGAGAAGCGGGTGAGGAAAGTCGATATTTCCTGAGGTGACATAGGCATCCGCGTAGCTGGCGGTCTTGTAGACGGCGGCAATAACAGTGAGATCCCAAAGTCTGATAAATGTGGTCAGATAGTTCCATCCAGGCTTGAAGCGAAACCACGTTACATGTACGACGACGATTTCAACGCAGAACGCTTGAAGCAATGCGAACTAATTCGAAGTGAGCGGGGGGAAGAGGCCAAAAACCGGAGAGGGACTTGAACGCACGGGATGATGGAGAGCAGCTCTTTAATGGTGAAGTCTGGGACGACATAGACACCCTGCTCAACTGTCGTCTCTTTTGTCTCTTTTGTAACGGACGCCATTCTAGGTGAAGACGCGCTCTATCTAGTCTAAGGAGAAAGGAAAGTGTGCGGTCGCCAAATGCCCTGCCAACAGGATGCCTGTCGTGGATGAAGGAAGCAGGAGAGGTAGCTTGGGGGCCACTGGCAAAAAGATTGCTTGGGGTCCGCTTTCATTATCCCCATTTGTAAAAATCACGGTACTTTTCTTTTTTTTCCTTCGCGCCGCACGGCCATCCTGATCCTTTGGCACGAGAAAGGAGGTCTCAAGGACTTACGTCCTGTCGCCACAAAGCCGAAACAACTAGTACAAGTCCCCAACGGGTCCGCCAATACCGACTATGGGATTACCTGTGGGTGCAAACCTCCCACGCCCATGGTTTGTTTGAGTCGAGAGATTTTCGAGGCAATTCGTCATTTCTTCACTCTAACAAGAGGCGATCCAATTACATTTTAGTAAAATCAGCTGGTACTGTTGCATTAGACCTGCCTTTTTGTATAAGGTTTTTCCAGAATAACACGAGATTTCCAGCGTGCGCAAGCCACCTATTTCGCACAGCACTCTTAGATTTTTGCATTCTACCACCGAGATAGAAGACAGAAATGCCCCGCTTTGGCGTGTAGATGGTCATATGCAGAGAGAGGAGCATTATCTTAATGAATCGACTTCTGTACCTCATCTCGAAACGCATCCGCAAATTCCTCGATCGTCCTGCCATTACCCAGTGCGAGTGCCTCAAAAGGAATCATATTATGCTGATTAGTCGGAGCATTCGAAATGGCGGCAGGATGCGTCCGAGAGTCGATAACACGGAGCAGCGGTGCAGACGCGGATGAACTCAAAGCTTGAAGATCATCGTAAGAAAATAGTAGAGAGTCAGTTGTCCCTGAATATGGAGAAAAGTCGATGATATGACCTGTTGAGAGGTCACGAGTGAGGAGAAAGTCGAATATATCTGTTATTTATTCATGAGAGAGCGTGATATGACGAGAAAGGGAAGAAAGGTTTTTACAGTCTGTGTGGGATGTCCATTTTGGTTTAATCTCTCTTTCCCAGAAGGAGTGGACAGATGCTGTGACTTTCGATTGAGTCTCTAATTCATTCCAAAAGTCGTAGTAGTTGGTGTCGCGAGGACATAGAGCTATAAAAGAAAGGGTGTTCAATCAAAGAACCTACCAGATATCTGGGTCACTCACCAATAAGCGCATTATCACGAACGAAGCATCTGAGCTCACGACTTCTATCAACAGGATACCATTTCCTCAGGACCAGTTCAAGGACATAAGGATAGTTAGGATCGTTTTGAGAAGACTCGCATTGAGAGAAAACGTTTGATTCGTCAAGATCATGGCTGATGAAGTCGCTGGACTTGAGCAGGAGATAGACGTCTGCTGGAGATGTACACTTGAGGGGAGAGGAAGGTGGTAAGATCCAAGATGCGTCCTTTAGCGATTGAGAAACCTTCAGATTTGAAAAAGACCAAAGCTGACCTTGGGAGACGAAAAGTTGAGTTTGGGAAAAACTGCCGTGTAATTGTCTATACATGCTCGAATTTGTGCATCCAAGTCAGGGAAAGAGAACGATTCGGAAGGTTCATCGGAGTCCTCGCTTGCGCTTCCCTCATCATCAGAAAGTTGGCTCTCCGGATCACTAGGAGACGCTCAATACTGTGCGTGTCGTTTGAACGAGCAAGTAGGATTACAAACAAGTTTTCAGACCCTTGAGGGACAAAGACACTATCCGCGTTCAAGTAGGCTCTGAATTCCTCAGGCAAAGGCGAAATTATCGTAGATTTAATCGAAATGCTCGAGAATCGGGGGTACCATGAAGAAAATTGAAAAGCTAGGATGTAGTCGCGGGTTTGGTTTGGGAAGAGGGCCATCAAGATTTGACGCCCCCCCTAAACCGCACTGCACCTTTTGTCTTGTAATGGTCATGTTAATTTTCTAAGCTTGTCTCATCCTTCCACTGTCTTTCCTCGTCGACTTTTTATTTCGCCTTTGATATGCACGCTTTACTCTTTCTTGCTCTCTCTGTGCTGCTGGCGCGCAGTGTTGAGAGCCATTTTGCTGCATGGCATCCCGGCACGTCATTGTTTTCGACTCTCATGCCTACTGTCGACTTACCTATTCACTCAAAGGCATGTATTGGTGTGTATCCACGTCGATTTTGGGCTCTTGTGCCTAAGTCTTCTCTTTTAGCTTGAAAGGCATCGACCCAAATCGCGGTACGGCAGTTTATTGTTCTCTCTCCGTCGTCAACTAACGTGTTCAATGGCCTAAGACGACATGTCCCACGGATATCCAACGACTCCCATGTTCCAACTTCCCTTTAAAGACTGGTGGTTCAATCATGCTACAACTGTGCGGCCTGTCTTTCTTTCGAACATCGCCAAGTCCGCTCATAAACCACGTTCATATATATAGTGCGATGAATTCCCCCCTGATGATGGTGTCTTTCTTGAGCTCCCTGCTAACGGTCAGTTTACCGTGGAATTGGCCACAAACCGAGGTGCGTGGATTGACTCTATGTCAACTAATTCTCTCTCAAAACCTTTATTTAGCCTTCACTACATTGGCTTATGATAAAGGTGGGAAAGACGCGAAAATATTTGGGCACGGTAAGCTATGTATGATATTCTCCTATTATCCACTGATAGCATGTCATAGGCTCCGACACTATAGATGAAGGTCAAAGGCAGCCGGATGGGTCAATGCCCTGTATCACATTTCCCAATAGTATATCTCTCAAGACAATTTTTTAAGTTATAAGCTAACCTTAGCTGTAGTTCATACCCAAAATGAGAGTATGGCTGCAGGGACGTCGTTCGCGATATCATATAATGTGCGTGTAGACACCACCGCTAATCCCCCGAGTTCACTAACTTTCTTTTCAAGTCCGAACTTTCTCAAGTGACGAAAGAGAATTTGGTTGTATTTACCACGCTTGACAAGTTCGTCTTTTTTTCCCTAAAAGCAACACTACGCTCACCTGCTCTGCAGTACGCCCTGGAAGCGAGTGGCAATCTATGATGTCCCTGACTTACCCGCTTGTCCTGAGAAGGGCTGCATATGCGCGGTTCGCCCTTCTTTGTTGTACCGTCACCGCCAGAAATTTTGATTGCTCGTCTTTTAGTGGGGTTGGATTCCAAATGGCTGTGGTGAACCAAACATCTATATGCAAGCATTTAGATGTAAAGTCACTGGACAAACGGGTACACGAGCACTGGCTAACCCGGCTCCACCAACCTGGTCAGTTTTGTTGTGTTGTCCTCTTCGCTTCAATTTGACACAAACCTCTTTTAGGTGTGAAGATGATCCGACGAAATGCACCAAAGGAGCCAAGCAGATGTTATACTGGAATCAAGCCGAGCTGAATAACATCGAAGTCGAAGGGAATGATTTATCGGGACAACCACGCTCTCCTGCATATAATGCCAAGTGTGGGTTTGCCAATGGTATGAGCATCTGTCCTTTGTTCTCGCTTTCACCTTTCTCAAATATTGTGTAGGAGCCCAAAATGATATATTCCTACCCGACCAAACTTACAAACCCACTTACGTATCTGGAACGATCACGCCAACGTCAACTTCAACGCGAGACAACGGTGCTAGCCATCTTATGTCCCAACAAATTGTTATCCCAATATCCATAGTCTCTGTGCTTGCCCTCTTGCCATTTTTCTTCTATCTATAGATTTTTTCTTCTCCTCTTCTGATACACGACACATCTACCTAGATTATGACACGCAAGAATTTGATTTCCTCAACGAACTGCATGTACCTACTATACATGTGGAAACTCCGCATTCCTATACCAATAATGTCTTTTCTCCATTTGAAGCGTTCTTCTCTGCAGACGGCCTTGAGCATTGGAACAACGAATGATTTATATGGTTCATTGGCCAGAAATCAGCTCTTGACAAAGAGTTGATATTGAAGTTGTCCGGCATTTATACTCAAGAATATCAAACTGCTGTAAGTATGAAAGTTGCATCTTCTTTTGAAAAGACATCAACTGGAACCGCACCTAGTATCGTTGTTCTTGGTTTGTGGCACGGGAAACAGCGCCGTATTCTAATCACATAAAGCATTCATGACATAGTTTCGAGAAAAATTTCACTGTCTTATACAATATTACTCTCATCTTCTGTTTTAACTTCCATTCCGCTCATCTTTAGTTGTTTTAATAACTCTTCGGCCACAGTCCTATGGAGGCAAACTGTCACAAACTCGGAAGCCGGCGCAGATGGAGTGTGAGGTGCAGTAGTACTTGAAGAAGAAGTTGAAGGTTGGTGATGTGAACCGGTGCTATCTACCCCTCTGGTACCCACTTGCTCTTCACCGACATCTTCCGCGGTAGACTGCGAAAGAGACCGGAAGCCATTTAAAACACGCCGGGGAGGTCTACGACGAACCGGAGGAGACGTCGAGTGGTCTTCGTTTGTTTCGTCGCCACCGAAGCTCAACGCGTCGACTTGAGTGGCAGAAGGCGAAGGAGTAGCAGATGGGGTAAAGAGAACATCAGGAACGTGAGATAAACGAGATGGCGTTGGTGTGAGTTTGGCTGTCGAACGCAGCCTCCTCTGACGCGCCTTATATTCTCTGTCCCTCTTAGCATGCTTGCTTCGGCACGAATCGCAGCTTATATAGCCACCTACTGGTGTAGGTTTGGGAAGCTTGCATCGAATGCAGACAAAAGGAGATTGACTCTTGCCTGTACGGCTACGGGTTAGATCTAGTCGGCAAGATTCACATAAGACCCAGTCCGAATTGGATGGAATATGGTTAAGACAGTGTAGTCTCTGGCAAGGACGAACAAGGGAGTCAGAAATGACTGTGGCCTCAGCAGAGTGTGTGCGAAGTGTAGCTTGTAATAGATCTGGCGAGTGTCCAACTAAGAAACTGAATGGAATGGGACTCACTAGATGATGTCCTTGTACGACGACTGTTGGAGATGCGCTTAGATTTCACCGATGGAATGGTTTTGTTATCGTCATGAAGGCAGCCGTGATGCAGCTTAACGAGAGCAACAAGACTTCGCTTAGGTCCCTTAAATTGCTCCTCCAGAGTCAAACTCAACCTTCCGTGGCAATTATTGCGACAGTCGAGGTCTTTTCGGAAATTTTTTGAATATTTGCATCGGTACCTTGCAGATGTACTCTCATACAAAT
Source organism: Flagelloscypha sp. PMI_526 (assembly GCA_021399455.1). Lineage (NCBI taxonomy): Eukaryota > Fungi > Basidiomycota > Agaricomycetes > Agaricales > Niaceae > Flagelloscypha > Flagelloscypha sp. PMI_526. The sequence goes on from JAJTUO010000208.1 coordinate 11,621, forward strand.
ATTCCTTGATACTGAAAAATCAGTGAATGAGGCTGAAAAAGAGCAAGAGCGAAAGTACACGAAGGAGGAGCCGGTCCTGTCGTTTATGCTGCGGACCATGCTTCGGTAAAATTCCCGCAACTCGTCCTCAGTTTCAAGAAGACTATTCTGTAGTGTGAGAGGCCATGATGCGCAGAGTTGAATGGGTGCTGTCTGGAGAAGGGGGGCCAGGTCGTCCAGAAACACTCGCTGGTTTGCATATTGACGGCTAATCTGGAAGTTTTGATCAGGGAAAGGAGAAGAAAGTAGGCGATTCAGAAGATGTACATTCATTCTGACACTAACTTGCAGAGGTGTTGCCAAAGTACTAATATGTCAAGCTCGTTCAAGCTCCTTCGTTTAAGTACCTAAGGCTGGCCATCGATACAGCCAAATTCGATATATCTGCGTCATTTTGTAAATATATTGCATGGATACGACTGCTAGGTGAACCTACCGATATAGATGTACCGCCGATACACTCGATACGATAGTACAGATATGAAATCAATCTCTTCATTCCTGCAACGAATTCATACGAATGCTTCCATCTCTCGTAAGGATATCAGCTTATCAGGCTGGAGTCTTTTGTAGCTCCTGCGCCACCGAACAAACCGATAGCCCTAGAACGACATAGTGAGGAATGAGGATCCACAGGCAACAAAAAACACAGAACATTCCCGGAAACAGAAAAATGGAGCCAACTGTCGAACAAGCGATGGAACCGAGAAAGATAATCACTAAAGGCTGCAAGAATTTTAGTATCAAGAATCCATGTTTCCAAGACTATGAATTTATGGAGATGTTCGCGAAACAAGAGGGGAGAACGAATCGACTTCAATTTGAACCGACCTTCGCCTCACCGACACCTCCCTCGAGCCCAGCTTATGGGCCAGAATAAAGCCTCATTCTCTCCTTCTCAATGTTATGACACTTCATAGAACAGCAGAAGAGTATACAGGACGGCTTTTGTCTGGGAATGACCTTGGAAGAATGAGCTATTTTCGCATGGCGATCGTGGTCCAAGACTAAGTTCAAACTCCCTCGCCTTCATCCTTTCTCAAGTATTGTGCAGGACCCCAAAATGATGTCTTCCTACCTGAACAAACTATCAAACCTACTTATGTATCTGGAACGATCTAGCCAACTTCAACTTCAACACGAGGGGAAATCGTATGTTGACGAGCAACCTGGAAAGTTAGGTTAGGGGAAGAGGAGAAAAGAAGGTGGCTCAAAAGCTGCACAGTCGTTCTGATATCGAGTGGCAAAGCTTCGCGGTGAAGGATGAAATATTTCACAAGACAGTGCTGGACCTGGTGGCTAGGTCCTTCGAGTTCCTTCGTTTAGGCACCCAAAGCTGTTCATCGATACGTAGTTCCCGTGCGACCGAAAGAATGGACGACGCTGGAGCGACAAGATCAAGAATGAGGATCTGGAGACAATGGCACAAAACAAAGAATGTGGTGCCTTGCTAAAAGTCGTGAGCGATCGGATGCAATCCCTCTGGCGAATTCCACACGCGCAAGAGAGTTTTTCTCTTTCCACATGAAAGCTGCCAGCTTAAATTTTATTCTATGTATTATATAATTGAGTGCGTCTTGAGAGAACTGATAGAACAAATTTAATATTATTATCCGGGTTGCACTACTAATACTTGGGTTTCGTGGTCGGTAAGGTCTCAGGCTACTTCGTCGGAGATTTCATATTTTACGATTATGATTGTGGTCGAAACTCCTTCCCATATTATTGTCCTAGGTGATATAGGAAAGGTGAAGTATTCTGCGGATATAGCTAATATTCTTACCATGTAGAGCATTTGCATGTCACTTGTTTACTTATACGATACTCTGATCGTTTGCTTCAAACTCCACCCCACTCGACTTCAGCTGCATTATCAGCTCTTTGGCCACGGTCCGACTGAGCTGAAATGTCACAAACTCAGAAGCGGGTATAGATGCAGTCTGAAGCGTAGTACATGAAGAAGTTGGACAATGGCGATGCAGCTGGGTGTTGCCTAGATTTCCAGTGCTCACCTGTTTTTCACTAACACCCTCCGTGCTAGTCTGCGAAACAGGCTCGGTAATATTTCGACTATGTTGAGTAGGTTCATGGCCAGCCGGAGGAGACATGCCATGACCTTCGTCTGGTCCGTCGTCACCCGCACTTGAAGCATTAATTTGAATGTCGGGAAGCGAGGGAGTAGGAGACGGAGTAAAGATGAAATTAGGAAGGGTTGATAATTGAGACGGCATTTGCCCGACTTTGATAGCCGAATTCAGATGCTTCCGACGCGCCCTGTATTCTCTGTCGTCCTGAGCATGTTTGCTTCGACAAGAGTCGCAGGATTTATGGCCACCAACGGGTGCAGGTCCGGGACACTTGCATCGAGGGCAGACAAACTGAGATGTATTGGGTACTTTTTTGTCTCCGCGATTACCAGTTAAGTTGAATCGACAAGATGCACAAAAGACCCAGCCTGAATGGGATGGAACGTGGTGAGGACAGAGTGGTTTCTTGCAACGGCGAACGGGGGTGCCAGAAGAAACTGTAGTTGCAGCGAAGAAAAAATTCTGGTGAGCATCCAACTCACGAAGTGCACTGCTTGGAATGGGCTTACTGGACGTCATGTTTTTACGACGACTGTTGGAGTTTGGGTCAGAATTTTTCGACGGAATAGATTTCTCGTCATAATGAGGACAGCCGTGATGCAGGTTGATGACTGCACGAACATGTGCACTTTGCTTTAGCCCTCGAAATCGCTCCTCCAAAGCCAGTTTCAGCCTTCCATAGCAATTGAAGCGACGGTCGAGGTCCTTTTTGAAGTTCTTTGAATACTTGCATCGATACCATGCAGATTTATTGTCAAGCCCATACTCTCGGATCCTGAAAAATCAGTTAATAAGGTCCTCAAATGGCAGCAACGAAAGTACATGAAGGAAGAGCCGGTACTCCTGTTTATGTTACCAACCACGCTACGACAAAGTGCTCTCAACTCGGTCTCAGTTTCGGGAAGGCCATTTTGGAGCGCGAGAGGCCATGACGCGCAGAGGTCAAGAGGCGCTATCTCAAGCAGGTGTCGCAGATCGTCCAGAAAGATTTGCTCAGTTGCGTATCGACGAGGGACCTGGAAGTTTCGGTCAGGGAAGGAGAGGAAGGAAAGTGGCTCAGAGGTTGTACAGTCATTCTGACATCAACTTACGAAGGAACTGGCTAAGTGCCATGGTCAGGCGTCTCCGGTTTATTTGTTTAAATATCCTTTCATATGCAAAAGCATGTGGCTGCAGTCCCAGCGCCACCGAATGAGTCAACAGCGCTGGAACGATAAAGTTAAGAACGGAGATCTGAAGGCAACACAAAACACAGATCGTTTCTTGAAGGCAAAAAAGGGCGGATTGTCAGACCCATTTGTAGAGACAAAAAGTGCAATCATAAAAGGCTGTCTACTGAGATTTAGTGTCGAGGACTTCTGTTTTCCACCACTGTAAATTATGGAGACGTTAGTAAAATGAGACGGGGCAACGAATGAATCTAACCAACCTCCATCATTCGCCGCACACCTTCCTCAACCCCGACTTGTGGCTCATAACCGAGCACCCTTCTTGCCTTCTCAATGTTATGCCATCTCGTAGAACAGCAAAAGGATACACGGAATCGCGTCAGCACAGTCTTCTTCCCCGTTAGCCAACCTGCCGTCTCCAGCAAAGATGCGATCATCATTCCTGTGTCTTTGCTCAATACCCATGGTGCTGCAGTCTGTTTGTGCTTCTTCTCCGGGAACCACTCGAACAAATATGACCAGATGAGGCGAGCAAAGTCCCAAAAGTAAATGGGCTCTCCGTTCGTAATGAAGAATGCTTGTCCAGCAACCTGAAGCGGACTGACCTCAGGGTTGTAGAGTTTGGCCGTTGAAAGACCAGGGAAAGACATTTGATCGAATTTTGTGCGAGAAATGGGATGAGAAGATGGGGTGTTGGGTTCGCTTTTCCAATTATGCTCAAGCTGTGCTGCGTTCGGGTTTGGAGTGACGTAAGGACCAAGTGGGCGAGAGGCGGAAGTTGGAATTTTGTTTGTACCCGTAGTGAGTGAGACTGGGGATAAGCGTGTTTCGATTAGCTCGATTTCTTTCTGGGTGAGGCTGGGAGGTTCCTCTGGTACGGTTTCGAAGTCACCGAGTGGCTCACTTGGTGGCGGAGTGAAGAGCTTATCTGCAGCAAGGAGATGAGCATATGCGACATTGCCGACGTATGTCCAATCTGTGAGGTTCGTGTTATTGCCAATTTGGACGCCGGTTTTATTATCCATGAATGCGTCGTGGAAGCCTTTAAGGGCTTGTCGGTCACCGGGGCTAGAGATAACTGTGAGATGTAGAAAAAAATGAGATCATTAGTTCATACCCAAATATTCCGGCCGGTCTGAGCGCGACGGTGTACAGGCCACTCTTTCCGTTAGCTTCAAGAACAGCCTGCTCTCCTTTAGCCTTAGACTCATTATAGGCATCAAATGATTTTGTTGGGTAGGGAGTACGTTCATCCACGTCCATTAAATCTTCACCACTGTACAGAACACCAGCGGAACTTGTGTACACAAGCTTCTTGACGCCTGCTTGAACTGCAGCAGCAATAACTGCCTTGGTCCCCTCAACATTAACCCTAAAAAAAAGCCCTGGGTCGTTCGATTCGCCATGAGGAGATGCGCAGTGAATAATGCAGGTTGTGCCACTCTAGAAAAAGAAAATAAATGGTGTGAGAGAGGTGTATTTGCACGGAATGAGATAATAAACCTTTCTGAGAACATCAGAAACCAGTTCTTGGTCGCAAAGATCGCCAGAATAGAAGGGGGTATCATGGTATCGTTGCACAACGTCAAAAACGGTGACGGAGTCTCCTCGCTCTTTGAGCTGCTCTACAATGTGGCGTCCAAGGAAACCACTCCCTCCAATAACAAGAAATATATCCCTAGAAGACCTGAATATGGCGTCAGAACTAGTTTCGGGGGCATTGGCACGACGAACATGGTAGTTAGGACCAAGCAGAATGCGGCGAAAAGGAAATGGAAAAAGCGGGGAAACTATCGGACCAATGTGGGTCGGAAAGTCGTGCCACAAGTCTTCTCCTCATCGCACACCACCTTCTCAGTTACCATCTCCAAATATCAAGGGTTGTCATTGAACGTAAATGTTCTAATTCCAGCCCCGAGACGCGCTTTCACTACATTGCTGACTCTTGTCAATGCCTTTCACTTGCTGGTGTTCTTAGGCGACGTTCCGAACTGCCTGAAAGTACTATACGTCTCCCCCATATCTATTTCCCAGAGGAATAAGCCAAAATGAGAACCGTCCTAGTTATCATTTCGCCTAGTGTAAGACATGATGTCGGCTACGTTTGGGAAGCCCTGCACAAGTACCTGTTTTTGTCCCCCAATTTTCAGGTTTGTTGCCTGCCTCAAAACTTGAAGCCCTTTTCACCAGTGAATTTAAATCCTATATAAATTCCTGATGACATTTTAACATCTTAAAGCCGTCGTGCTTGTTTGCGTCTTCAGGATTTCAGCGAGAAACATTGAGAAAGGGTGGTTCCACCCAAATGCTATTTGCCAAGTACTTGCAGTGAGTAAAATGTGTAAAAATGGATAAAGAAAGGCTAGCGCTACACGAGATATTGTATGATGATCACAAAAAAACGGTTCCACAGAAAGAAAACACCCGCATCGAAGAACTGGTCATATGCATATACAAAAAACGCGAACTGGGATGTGAGCAAGGTATCAGGTATCGTGTACGTTTTCGAAACATGAAAAAAATGCAGGGGGAGAAGAGTTCGTACAATTTTTTATGCAGAAATGGCAGCGTGGCAGTCGTTGTTTTGCTTGTCGCAGTCACCAACGCTGAATCCTCCTCCGCTGTTGGCGAGGTTGGCGCATTGGTTGTGCTGGATGTCGCAGGAACGGCCGAGAGCAGCACCGGCGTTCAAGAAGTCATCACTGCCTTCAACAACAAGACCACGTCCACCCTTGGACACTGCCGGAGCTTTGGCACCTCCGAGAGCACCAGTGAAGGTCTGGATGTTGCCAGATGCAGCACCGCCAGCAGCAGCTGTTGACGAAGAAGCAGCAGCGGGAGCGCTTGCGGTGGCAGAGGCAGCGGCGGTCGCAGCAGCGGACGAAGAAGCGGCGGCAGTGGCGCAAGCTGCACGACGAACAGGTTGGCGGCGGTTGAGGCGGGCACGGAGGGCATCGAAAGTCGCTGAACGACGAGCAGCGGCGGCGACGGGACGACCTTGATCATCGATGGCTTGGACATCAGCGAATTTCTGAGAAAAAAAAGCAATTAGCCCTTGTAGGTGAAGGGATACAGAAGGAATAGGCTCACAGTGGTGATACCGAAGACGAGGTTGAATGCGTCAGCATCAATACCCTGCTTGGGAGTTTCGGCTGCAGCAGCAGCTTGGGCCTTGGTGCACAGATCCTTAGCAGCTTGGTTGGCTTTGCAGCTGTTGGTAAGCGTATCGCAGATGAACTGAGTGATAATGCCAATAGCTTGAGCAGACCCGTGGTTGAAGCTGGTTTTGTCCTTGGGCTGGAATGATGTCTCCTTACGACCGTCAAAGCCAACACCGAATTCAATCCTAATGACGAATTAGAAAAAAGGTGCTAATGATGAAAGATTGAAACGCACTCAGGGGTCGAGCAAGAGCCAAAGTCAGCATCGCCGAGGGCTGCTGGGTCCGCTGCTGCGCCGGCATCAGCAGCTGTGTTGTCGGCACCAGTAGCATCGCACTCTCCATCAGCAGCACCAGTGTTATCAGCAGCATTATCGACGGCTGTAGCAGTGGCGGCGGCAGCAGAAGAGGCGGTTACGGTAACAGTAGCAGGCTGTAAACCGACCATCAGTATGAGTGAACGAAGGCAGAAGTTTTAAAAAATAACGTACACCACAATCAGCAGAGGCGGACGCAGAGCTATCGGCAGCAGCAGCATCACCAGTATTATCGGCAGCATTATTAGCAGCACCAGAAGCGGCACCGCCAGCAGCAGCACCACCAGCAGCGGCACCACCAGCAGCAGCACCACCAGCAGCAGCACCACCAGCAGCAGCACCACCAACAGCAGCAGTGATCTCTGCTTCAGTCGCGTCCTTAACTAAAAGATTCTGGGACACGATACAACCGACGGCATCGTTGGCATCTACAAGAAACAGTCCTCAGTATTCCGGTATGCCTGTCAATTGAGAGCGACAAACCGTCGCAAGTGTTTCCTTTGGCAGTGGGATCACCAATTTGACCAGGGGCGAAGGTACCAGCGTCGAGAGCACGAACAGGATCGCCACCAATGGAAGCAATCTGCTTAGCGAGAGTAAGAGTGAGGGCCTTGTTGGCGGCCTGAGCACCTTGACCGGCAGGATCCTGGTGCTGAGTGAGAGCAGCAATCTCAGGGTTGACAGCCTTGATGCTGCTGCAGAGGGGAGAAGCCTGTCCAACGGCTCCAGTGTTGCGCTCGAGAGCACGGTAAAGAAGAGCAGTGGTCATGCCCTCAACGTCCTTGGCGGCCTTCGCATTAGTGAAAGCCTGGTCGGCGGTAGCTTGCTGGAGGCAATCCGCGTCCTGAAGAGTGTCAAACAAAGAAAAGCTGAAGAACTAACAGGACTAGCTTACAGCAATGTTACCGGCACCGTTCTTAGCGGCAGCCGCTCCCAAGAGACCAAAGACAGCATCCTGGATGTTGTCCGGGTTGCTGACCTTCAAAGATGTATTGACAGCCCGGACGATGGCCTCATGAGAATGTTCTAAGACAAAGCAATGAGTACATCAGCGAGTTTATAACCTAGTTAATAAAAAAAATACCTTGCGGAACTTCACGGGGAATGGGAGCAGCGAGAACGCTGGAAACAAGAGCGAGGAGTACGACTTTGTACGAAAGCATTTTTTGTGTTTTGAAAAGAAAACGGGCAAAAGAAAACCAGTCGACGAAAAGTTGATACAAGAGGGGTGGTGTGAAACGAACGATAGGCCCAGCAAGAAAAATAAGAAAGAAAAGCGGTTATGAACAAGAACCGGCTTGACTGGCAAGCAGTAGGGGTGGGAACCAAAGAAAAGAAGGAAGGTGGGGTTGAAGGTAGAGAATCGGCGAAAGGACGCAAGCCCTATTTTATATGCATCGGAGCTAGTGTGTCTAGGCAACATGGCAGGGAAGCCCGCCCAGGTTCGGAGCGAGCGGACGAAGTCAATAGGAAGAACATCTGATGAGGAATTCCCTTTTTTGGAAGTTTTTTGCTGCCGGGCACCTTTTGGACCTGGTTACGGCTTGTTCATCTCATCGAGTTGATCCTCCGACATTGTTCCTGGTTTCCTAGCCGCCTTGCACAACAAAGGACATGTCTTTTAAGAATCACCTCGACCCTTGGACACACCGGGGGAACACATCTCCGTCCACTTCAACTTGAAAGTTAAGGTCGAACAAGCATCTGCGACCTGGAAAAGTCCTACGGAATCATTTGAAAGGTGTTCAGGAGACATGATATGGGGGCGTTCGGAGCTTTTTGTCTCTCCCCCATGCGCAGTGTATGAGAACGATAATCGGCAGTCCGTAGCAACTCGAAAATGCGTATACAACCAGAACAGTTAACGTTCATTGTTCGAGGCAACTTTGACCTTGTTTTAGCACACCCTCGGGAAGAGGTGTTTGAATCACCCCTACGTTCTGGTTTTTCATTATACAAGCACCGAAGGCAGATCGGAACATTTGAGGGAGTCCGTGCAGTGTGCAGGCGCTATAGAATTGACAATAGTCTACTAAATACGATTTTGTGGCTCAACAGCGGGTGTAGGGGTTGAAGGAGCCGCAACTTTCTTCTGGGTTGATCGTATATCTTGCTCTGTAGAAGGTTTAAAGGCGGTGCGAAACACGAGAACAATACACATACGGACGCCCCAAAGTTGTGACCGAAGGTCGAGAAGCTCTGGATTAGAATATGTTGAGCGGGACCATAAGGTAAACCGTGTTCGTATAAGCTTTGCTTACCGACGTGCAAACCGTCAATTACTTTCTTAATCTCAGCTCGGATCCGGGACACTTCTGTTTTTGATGCACTAGCCTGTTCCAGTGCTTTCAAGTCTTTCTCGAGGACAGAAATACGCTTGACTTGATCTGTAACCTATTGTGAAATAGTTCAAACCGTTTGACACATACGGGGGGAAACGGAGATACGAACACGGTTAGTTGATTCTTTCAACTCGTTGACGCTGGATTGAAGGGCAGCGGAAGCTCGTTGATATTCGTCGAGAAGGTTGTAAGCGGCAAATGACGCGGCCAATGAGAAACCGAGTAGAAAGCCAACAATTCTAAAAAATCACTAAGGGAGACTGAACAGCAATGGTTCAAAACAGTTGAAACTTTACCCGCCACGAATGCCACCTATGGGACGCTTTGCAGGAGCTGGCGTAGTGACGGTTGCATCACGAGCAATATGTGAACAAGTAAACTGGCGTCTAGGGATGAACGAGAGAGGAAGAGGTCGAAGTTGTCGGAGTCCCAGGCGAGCTGGGTTCATGGTCAAGGGCAAGGGCAAGTCTTGAAGTCGGCTCTCACCGTCATGTCGAAGCGCAAGGCCGATGCGTTGCCCACCCATAAGGATCGCAAGAAACAAAAAATACAAGAATCTCGCACAATTTCTGTCCAGCCAACTACTTCATCAAGTTTGTTATGAATTTGTCAAAAAGCCATTATCCTTCCGCTTACACCACTAGGCATGTCTGGTCTCCCTCCTACTCTTGACGTAGAGCGATTCGCTGAGGTATATAATTGTATTTAATGATTGAATTTTTTTCTCTAAGCGATTTATAGGCCCGTTCGTTTGAAATCAATGCAATGGAACTGGCAATGAAGAACGCGGGGTAGGTGGATAGACATGGTCTACCAATCAGCCTCACTCTTTCTGACAAACTTTCACAGATCGGCATCAACCTCACGTGCATGGCAAGAACTTCCAAGACATCTTCGGAGGCGTGCAGCGAGCCATGATGTGCGTCGCGTGCCCAACCGCCTTAGAGAACGAGCAGCTGCAGAGGTATACGCGATCTGCATTGGGAATACATGACAACTAACCTAGATTCTTGAGATGGACCCAATTAAGGAAAAGAAGAAACCTCGAAAACCTAAGCTAGGCAAAGAAAGGCGACGAACAAGAACAGAAATTCTTCAAAAGCGCCAAAGTTGGTATCTCTCAAACTTGAATGAGTTCCAAACCCAATTTTATATGACCTACTTCAGGAGACAAGACATGGCTTGAAACGCATATATGGCACGCTAAACGCATGCATATGGAGACAAAATTTGGCTATCGTCTCGTGCGCATTTCTTTTATCGCTATAGATCGCGCTCTGCTCACCACGGCTTTAGGCTATTACACCTACAGAAAAATCGTTTCGACCATCCTACAGAGCTGCTATGCATGGCTCCATAGTACACGATGCATCGTACTTTGAGATCATTGAAATGAAAGGGCCCAAAAATATTCTCGTTTCCATCCTAGAAGGCTGCTTGGATCCCCAAGACCGTTCACCAGCGGCGATATCTTATGCTAATGGTTCTCGCTTGTTTGAAAGCCATCTATACGACCATGGTCACTATCCATTTAACCTCCTTGGTCCTGTTTCTTTGTTGTGGCGGCCACACGTTGAAGAGACTTCTGAGAAGACCGCAGGAACATCAACTTCATCTGCTCCCAATTCGACCATTTGGATCCGGCTTCATCCCAGTATCTTTTCTCTGGCGCTTAGAGCTCTCAAGTCTGGGGCAACACAAGCATTGCACGCCGCAAGTCGTGCCTCCAACGAAGCAACAACGGTTGAAGTAGAATTTACAAACTTGAGCAACGGGTTGAACACCTATGAAATAATGGGCCCCAAGGCTAATCAGGTGCTGAAAGGAGCATTGAAACCTGTTTCTCAGGACAAGAGAGCAGTTTTCGCTCAGGTGATTGTCACGTGTTTCTTTTTCGAAACAGCAGACTGACAATGCTGTTCAGTTTTGGGATAGCCTTGGTGACCTTCAGACATCAGCATCTTGTCCAAGTGGAATAGTTGTTGGAATGAAAGTGGTGGATCCTCGTTTGAGGTCAGCTTTGTTGTCCTTTCTATTGTCACGCGTGGTGCTGACTTTCTGATAGTTTTCCACCCCACAATGCCAAGAGCCATTATCAAGATTTTCCACAACTTCCTGCCGCCAATCGTTCAACCCCAACTCCAGAACTTGCGAACTCAGAACTTTGGGAACAGTCGGTTCGAGATAAATTAGCCAAACCGAAGTATAAGAAGAAAGAGCTTGACGACAGAAGATCCAAAGTATTTGTCTCTTGAATCTTTTTCATATTCCTCTGTTTTAATTCTACGCTGGTAGGGTACAGGACCTGGAACGAAGCTCAACCCTCTCCGTCTGGACGATCGAGTCCCTTGCTTGCTCATCCAACGGTCACTTCGAAGTGCAGTCTCGTCATCTCAAGATCAAGGCATTCATGGCTGGACTCTTTACGTACCGTCAGGGTGGGGCATGGCATTTTGGCCCTCTTTAACGCACACGGGTACTCGTGTGGGCGGGCAACGTGAAAGACAAACACAATCCTTCGAAGCTGGATTAGGACATTTTCCACTCGATTATCCATTCACAGCCTCGTACAAGGCCGACACTGAGGAACACGCTAAAGAAGAGCGTGAGAAATGGGAACGAACACCCAAGGGCAAGAGGGTCGGATATGAAAAACTTGGGACGCGAAGTCCATGGGTTCCTGACTGGGAAGTAGTCCTCGGCTTTCCAGAAAGTGATTGGATGACAACTCAACGTGAGGAGGGATCCTCGGATATTAATGAAAATATTCGTTTACGACCTTGGCTCCTTCGTGGGGTGGCCACTGGTGAGATTGTTCAGCACTGCATCGAGTCCGTGGATCCCGAGACAATGCTTTTGCAACAAATCAATCATTTCCGAACGAAACGGCATATGCTACCTTTGGAGCATAGCGTTGATTCTGCATCTATTGCCCAGGGAGCGCTTGTGATGGTGCGATTGAAGATGACAGGAAGGGGATCGCCAAAGGACATGGCTTGTCTCTATGCTATGGAGGATAGCGAACTGTCTCCAAATCAACAAGACACTCATGCTGAGGACAGTCCTGACGATGATGATACAGACGCAGATCACGCCGCTGTAGGTCCTGTTTCCTTGTGTGGCATTCGCCGTGAAATCTGATACATTGCTCTGCATAGTTGAGATCACCTGAATCTATCATTGGATACGTTACTTCTGGGAACTTTTCTCTTTCGCAAGGTCAAGGTTCCGCTATTGGTGCATTACCATTTAGGAGATACATCGACTTGGCTAAACAGTCGGCACGGTTCGTTAATATTCTTCAATCTGCCCGCTCACTTTCTCATACAAAGATCTTTAAATCAGCTTATCGATGCGCTCACCCATGATTGGTGTTCGTAACCGAGACGGACACACCATCCGATTGGCCAGAATCGAGCTGTTGCATGACTGAGCGTCTCCTGCCTTTGGTTTCTCCTATATGCCCGAAGCAATGTACTAGCCTCATTGTATCCACGTTTTTCTCATCGCAAAATTTTAGAATCCGGCCGTTAGACGCTTGACCAGAACAGCTAAATAGCATGTGGCTGTACTCTGTGGGTCCATACCACTTATGCTCGGATCAGGGTAAGGACTGTGACTCCTCCCTGACTTGTACGATATAAAAGTGGTGCGTTCGTGGGTGGGTAGTATTGCATTGCTTGTTCTTCTCTCTTTTCATTGCTTGCTGGGTTCACGTTCTGGCTTTCCTTTCTTTCTTGCCTCATCCGCTTTTTCGCATCTTGTGTTCTTTCCTCTTGTCTACCGGTTCTTCTTGTCGCGTTCCATGTTCGGCTTCAAATCGCTTGGTTCCTTGCTGTCTTTCCTGGCTCCATCTCTGTCCTGGGCAGGCATTTTGTCTCATGTTTTGTTTTGTTTTTGGTCCCTGCCAATCTCTTCTGTCGATTCCTCGAACAAAATTCGTTACGGTCCGCCTCGAGTTCAAACATGTTTTCGCGTTATCATCAACATCGAGCTTCAAACGATATTTATTCGCGATACCTCAAATCGTTGCACGGGCCCACTCCTGTCGAGGTACGCTCTAAAGTCTTGTTTCCCTCATTACGTCCATGCTCATGGTAATTTATTTTAGAACAGGAGGAGGGTTCACCCATGGAAAGATGAAAGCTGTTCTTTTTAAGAGGCATGCTTTACTTCTGAGTGCTACCTTGACGAGGTCCATGGGCTTGAGTTCCCTTTCAAATCAACCAGTGTGGTTGCTTATTGGGAATGACCAAATGCACTCTAAATTTCTCAAAATGTGATTGGATGTAGACTTTGCTTTGCGCTTAGCGGAAGACATTTTGTGTTGGATGCTTCAGAGTACGAATAAAATAACTTTGCATTACGCGCCCTAGGCCAAGAAACCGCGACCTCAGTTAAAACATTCTCTCTCGCCGGATCCGCCGGCTCATTACCCCCTTGAAATCGTGTCGGAGTAGATACTCACCCACTATATACATTTATTAGATGGCTTTCTTCTTCGTTATCTAATAAAATAGGTTGGAAGTTTTGGACTCTTAATCCATAAAAGATCACGCTTAGCATTACTTGTTCTTCTTTATTGAGTCTCATCATTTTGCGTTTATACTTCCCATTCCTATCAGATCTAATAAGCCCAAATTCAGCCTCGTCTTTGTGCTTCCCAGATTTTGGTTTCGTGCGGCCATCCCACGAACACAGCCAGGAGACTGACATCGGGGCTGGGATGAAGATCCCCACTGTGGGCGTCCACCCAAAATTTAGCACTAAGTCTGTCAAAAAGGAGCTCCGGGAGGATATGACCGGCGGTGCGACGACGCCACAGGACGTCAAACAAAGCCAAAGACGTCTCAGGATTCCACGTAGTGACGCCAGCAATGTGTAGACGATGAAGACTTGGAAGAGGGACTGAAGAGTCAGCATTAACTATAAGATTTTGAGCTAGCCTCTCAACTTGGGTATGATGATGTAGAACAAGCGTAGTAATGCCAAAGAATTGGAGAAGTCGGAGGCTCTCTGTAGCTGCGGATCCACGGAGAAAGAGGACATCAAAGGAGGTGAAAGGAGCCAGGAGCTGACTATTGGTTTTCCAAAGAACGTGCTCCGCATCAACTTGGCGACGGTGGGTTACAGGAATAATAGAAACGGAGAGTGGTGTTGACCCGTGAAAACAAAAACCGTGAGGAACTCGACCAAACAGTTGAGTACTGACATACGTGACTACACGGATGTCCTCCCACGATGATAGTGCCATGAGTCGCTTTGCTGCAGGAAGAATCTCGCAAATGAGAGAGTCATCTGGCCCTGCGATAAGTTCACATTCCACTGCGACAGGTCGATTGGAGGAAACGAGTTTTAGAAGGAAGAGAGCTCTCTGTAAAGAAAAGTTCATTAATTTGAAAACCTCAAGGTGAGGGAGATGAATGTGTGGCTCTGACGTCGGCTCTACACGTCTCACGTGCTCTTCAATTGTTCAGTCGTATCAAGCTCTTTGAAAAATCATATGAAGAAAAATATACCTGGTGGGTCATGCAATTCAAGACAACGGAGGGACTGCAATGCTGGTTGGAATTGAGCAAGCCGGAAGAAATTGCTCTCACAACGAATGATTAGCTCGTCAAGACCTCCACAATGTTGCGAGACAAAATGAGGTATCGTCTTGTTGTCCTCACCAAACCACGTTACTCGTAGATACTTGAGCATGGCAGCCTGTTTCAAATTGGCATCTTCTCCGAAGAACTTCAAACTGTAAGACTGAATGACCATCTCAAGGTGTTTTATCCGATCGAGCTGGGCTAGAATGACTTGGATGTGAGAGGAAAATCTGTCATCCCAGACTACAGTGAGAAGGGAAGACCGCGACCGTTCAAGTAGGACTTTCAACGCATCTTCCCTGCGTTCGGCTTTGATGGTGGACCAAAGCTGAGGACTCTGCAGTATGAGTCTGCGCCACCACGAGCACACGTCTGTACAACCACGAGCCCACCAGAAATTGGACTGTCCCTGTTCGAAAACTGCTTCGCGATGGTGAACGAAGACGAGGTGCAGAAGTTCAGCCGGGAGTTTGTGTAATGGCACAAGGACGTTTTGGTCTTGAAGTGAGCTACAATGAGCGTGATGAGACATTATAGCTAGTTCAGCATCTTCAAAGGTAGGAGATTGAGCAGGCGTGAAATCCATCGACAATAATACGCTGGTTGATGTTCAGAACAAGTCAGCCAAAGTAAGCGCTCGCGTCTTTGGTCATATTATATCGGATTCACGATGGCGCTACGTATAATTCGAATATAACAATACTTAGATCATACCGGTTGCTTCAGAGATCAACTAGAAGTTTTGAGCACAGAGTATGCCCAAAGGCCTCATGCTTTCAGTTGGAATCAAACAGTACAGAGTGAGCAAAGAACGATAGAAACTCAACAAGTTCACAAGTACAATACAGTATGTGCGTAAATAAAAGGAACGAATAGGAGAAACCATTATTACTATGAGTTACCTGTAACATGCCATTTGTTCATCGCCGCGTGGATCAACTTGGACATTTCATCCCTGGCGTGTTTCTTCGCACTATCTGTAACCCCTTCTAAAGCATCTAGGGCACCGGGAGATGTCCGGAATGGATCAAACTCCATTTGACCTCCATCCTTCATTGGAATAGTCACCATTCCAGTGAAGGAAGTAGTCCGAGACACGGGTGTCCGAAGGCCAAGGCCATGTCCTGAAGGTTGTAGTGGTAGGGAATGTGACGATGACTGTGAGCTCGTTGGCTCCGTCGGAGTTTGGGAAGACGAGGGATCAGTAACGTCCTGTGAAGACGACGGGTCACCTGATATTGTCGACGAATCCTTACGAATGAGAATCGTGGATTGGGTACGCTGTCTAGTATGTAACGGATCTGCTGTTTGTGCATATCGAGTTGTGGGGTATATGGGAGCTTTGGAAGGCATAGCCAAGTTGAAGGTGGCAGCGGAAGGGATAGGTGGTCTCGCAGATGAAGGAGAGAAGGATGCAACCGTATTTGACTTCTGTAGATGAGGCATTTGCTTCACAGGGGAAGTAGGACGTGAATAAGAATTGAATGACGGCTTCCATTTGGTTGGACTGGGAGAACCAGGAAGCATCGACATTGTGCGAGCAATGCCTGACTGATTTGACGCGCGAGAAAGGGACTTAAGGCGAGCTCGCTGAGCAGTGCCCGGTCCTGTAGAAGAACCTGCTTTCTTAGGAGAGTCGATACGAGCTATTGGTGGCTGTGAGTAGCCGTCAAGGATCAGATAGGGATGGTTTCCATACCAGTCTTTGTTGCTCGAGAAGATTCTGGGAGTCCAGCTTCTACAGTAGCAATCCATTTCCGTTTTTTGGACTTGTCAATTTCAGCAGGTGTCTCACGACCCGAAGCTGGTGCCTTCTGGGTTGAAGGTAGGGCGGCGCTCGCAGCTGCTTGTATGTTTCCCTTGTACTTCTCTGAGAACTCGCGCATGGTTATCTGGCGAACCTGTTTCGGTATCCAGTTAATCTGGTCAAATTGGCGATCTCGGAATTGCTCCGTCTGCTGTTCAAGCACATCTTCGATTTCGCGTCGCCGTCGGTCGACTAAATTCGAAGGGAAGTAAATAAATCCATAGAACTTAGAACAAAATGCGTACCCTCAATCTCGGCAATCCGTATAGCATGTAGTGCACGCTCTTTATTAGCAAGTGAAACGGTAGGAGCCATGCCTGGACACGAGGAAAAGAGGTGGACGGGGAACTGATGATGGTTGAATGCAGGTCACGCCCTCGCGCGCTTAAACAAACTGCTCTGCTCCTAGCCACTTCCAAATTCTCTGTATTTTCTTATGTTTTTATAATTGACGAATGAAATGACAATTTGTGCATTGAGTATTCATCTGCTTTCACTCGGTCGAGACATTGTTTCTTACTCCACACTGTAGGGCAGGTTACGATTCCACACATGGAAGTTGTCCTGATGGCGGAGGGGATATGCAGTTTAATAGAAAGGATATCTATCAAAGTAGTATACAACAAGGTATCAAATGCGGATCGGTGTATATAACCATAAACCACCAACAGAAGACAGACCGGAATGCTAGAAACGGAAGTCCCAAAGGGTCCTAAGCTAAAGTAACCTTCGCGACCGAAGGGTCGTGGTCCGAAATACGAGCAGCGTACGTAGGTGAAAACGTATTGACATGTACATGTTCTGCAGAGACTTTGCCAGCCTTGACAATAGCTTTGGAAATGTAGAGATGGTCGAGCTGTTGAGTTGACTGTTGGAAAACGTAGGTGTATCGTTCTAACTCAGGGATGCCTGCGGCTTCATCGACTTCAGTCATAATCGCATGAAGAGGTTCAAAGATGGCACGGGCTTGCACAAACTCGTTAAAATCGCCTGAATTTTTTTCGAAATCAGAACAGAACGAATCTGTCGAGAAGAGAACGCACCAGCAATAGCGATGTTCGCCTTTTTGTTAACATCAAGGATAGTCTGGACAAAGGAAGCAACAGTTGCGACCTGAGCCTTTCTTTGATCTGAAGGGGCATTGACGGGAGGACGAGAGTTGCCTTCAAGAGAAGAACTTCCGCCCTTGGATGCGAAATGGACGTTAATTGTGAATAAAGTTTTGCCTGTTGAAGTAATCCACTCTGCAACAAGAGGTTTGCGAGAGTCAGTCCAGGCGGCATTGGTAGGGTCAATACGACCGGGGTTAAGGCTATTCCAACATTGTTAAGTTTACGAGAAGGCATCAACTCAAAAAGATATTCACCTGAGATGGGGAGTTTTGGTTCTACCAGCATATCCTGACTTCTTCGTGATGACCTCAACAGCCTCTTCAGCAGTGCCAGCAGGAGCACCAGCGACGAGCGTGAGCTTCTCAGGCTTGTAAAGGTATGCCTGACTAAATACCAAAAGAGTGAGATAACGCTCAAAAATTTGACGCACAGGCATACCGAATGTTACCACCAGGCACACCTCCATCCTTGCCATCAACGGGGTCAATGTTGGTGAACTGGTACTCGACACCACTCTTTTCCTTGATAGCTGCTACGAGGGTAGCAAGTGTGACGTTAGCCGACACAACGCCGTCCGATGTCTCGCCACTGTTGTCTTGAATTTCCTGAACGAACATGATGTCAGGTGTGTTGAGCTTCGACACAATGTGGTCTGCAACGGTTGGCAGGTGATCGCTCGTTGGGGACATGTTCTCAACGTTGTAGTCTCCAATGGTGAGCTCATTCTTCTTGCTAGCCGTGATCTTAGACGCAGGGATATTAAAGTCCGGCTGAGAGATGATGGTCGGAGCAGTTAAGGGAATAACGTAGTAGAAACCAAATCTTGAAAGACCGTTGTTAGTCCTTCAAATGAAACCCAAAAAAGGCATGAAAACGCACTGGTACGTGACCACACCAACAATATCGCTGAGCTTAGCACCAACAGGGACCACAGGATTCTTAGTCCCGTCGAGAGGATTGTCGATGAGGATAGCCTCCGGGTTGCCGTCTGGAATCCCATTAGGGCCGAAGTTAATCGACAAGCCACCGCGCTTGTTCTTTCCTGTCACGGGCCAGTCTCCATAAACCCAGAACTCTCCATACTGATTTTCGAAGTCTAATGTCGTCGGTGAATTTATTTGTACAAGTTGGCCTTCTAAGCTCTCCCAGAAACTACAAGTTGTCAGAAATGAGTTTCCTGTATGCCAGAACGCTTGTAACGCGACTTACTCAAGCCCATACAAGTCAGGTTGCAACTCTGGATTTTTGGTTTGAATTTGAGAGACGTTGTTGGGAATAGACAGAAAACCATCAGGACCCTCGTCGAGCGATGTAAAGAGCTCTGTGGGAGGGGATCGGTCTTTGCCCAGGACGACGGGGGTGACGGTATTGTTCTTGCTTAGAACAGTAATATTCGTTGGTTTCGTAAGTTCGGTAAGGAGAAGGTCGTCCGGAGCGGTGGAAGAGCGATACTCCGAAACAAGACCGTTGACGGAGATCTATTGCGCCAGTGTTAGCAGAACAAACTTGAATCGGACTTGATAGGGAATACGCACTTGGTCTCCAACAGTGACTTGCGCGAGAACAGATGCAGTTGTAGAGAAGACATAAAGACCATTAGACACGCGTATATCCTCCACTGGTGGTCCAGAGAGGAAGAAGCCAGAGGTACCCTTGGCAGAGACAACACCAACTACAGATACGTTCTGCCCGGCATAAGGAGACGTGAAAGAGGGACCTTGAATATCTGTCACGTTCAATGAACAGACAACAGTCGCTGCAGTGAGGAAGGAGAGAAGAGCTCGGAGCCTGAACATGGCTTCAACGAGAAAGGAAGGTGGACTGAGGGATGTGGGGAGCAAGAACGACAGCGTCTCAAGGTCAAATGCCATTGCAGTGAACTCTTTATAAACCATCCGACGATAAGAAACGTTGCTCAAATGCACCACCTGTTTCTACACATGGACGTCCGCAATGAAGTCGCGAATCAAGATGCGAAAGCGCCCACAACAGTCAGCCACACATGGTTGCGGCATCATCCTCCAAGCGGACTTTCAGTTTTGTCGCAAGCCAAGGAACATTTACATTACTCCGGGCATGCTCTCATTATATAGTACCCCTTAACCGCCAAGTAAAAGTCCTCAAACTCCGAAAACAACTTCTCTTCTCAGAAGCACTTCCTCAAGCACCCACATGGTTCTGTTGTTGGGAACGTCTGACTGTCTAACGACTGTCTGTCTGCTCCCCAAAGACATAGAACAGAGAGAGTAAACTAGGTACTGGCATTCTAATTAACTCGATCGGAACTGGAGGAAAAACGGAGTGGGAACCGGCCGGTCCACGCAGATATTTCCACACCGACCGCAAGGGCAAGGAACAACGCACGTTCTCTCTCAATCTTGGCTAGACGCCTCTCACAAATCATAAAAGTAGTATGGAAAACGAATGTCCAGGTGTCTAATACAGGCTTGAGGGTCGTTGACTAATGATACAGTAACAGTAGTGTACTCTTTGTCCCTTGCGATTAGGTAAATGTTCAAGTCCATGATACTGAAAAAAATACAAAAGAAATTGAATAATTGCTCTAGGATGTAGATGATGAAGCGCTAAAATAGAACAAGAGGCGAGGATTAGAAATATGCCATTGTGAGAAAGTGAGAAACGTACAATGGCCCAGGACTGGGTGGAGAACTGCTGGATGGACTTTCTGAAAAGCTCCATGAATCTGGATCAAAGTAGAGTGTCGACTCTAAGTCGCCGGCCACTGGAACGTACGAAGGATGCTGCGATCCATACCCTACTCCCGGCATCCCATAAGGTGGTATCATCGTTGTTGACGACGGCTGAGAGGGTGCTTGGCGGGAATTCTGCCAGCTTGACATCATCACATCCAAAAGCTGGAGCGAGTGGTGGACGGGATGATCACCAGGAAATGTGTATGCGCTCTGTGATAGCTGTGAGGCAATATCGTTGAGAACCTGCTCTGAATCGTCTGGAGTAGGCGGTTCTCTAGTATGAGAAAGGGAAATGATACGCTTGACCCCCAAGACACTGCCTGATGCAAAACAGAGGACTGAAAACAGATGGTCTGGCCAGGTCCCGAAGTGGGCGATCAGGGAGGCGGACGTGGGAGTTGCGGTGTTAACAGAGCGAAGAAAGCTGATGGCGTTCCTATAAAGCTGCTTCGTCCAAGTAGATAGAATAGGCTGATTGTTAGGTCGGAGGTGGGCCAAGTGGTCTTGAATCCCGGCCAACTGGCAAGCATAACGTCCTTCTAGAATAGCGTGGTAATAAACAAGCAGTCGGCAGGCGTAATAATATGATTTGAGCATCTGAACATGAACGACTTCGTCATCTATGTCGCATAATCAGCAAACAAAGAGTTATTAATTAGATAGAGACAAACCAGGTAAGGAGATCTCTTGCCAAAGCCCATCCAGGAGAGTTAATGTCTGGGTTATTGCTAAATACCAGACGTCGACATCGGCGGCACCAAGAGAACGCAGCGACAACGATATGCCGTGTTCATAAACATCAAAAAGTTCCGCGGAAAGACGTAATCTTCTGTCGCGACTGTCATATTGATAGGTGGCCGCAGTCGGTGGGCGGAAAAGCTGGAGGTCTGCACTTGAACGCTGAGCTGCAGGGACTCTGCCGGTCCCAAGACAGAGTCTAAAAATTAAAGGTCAGACGGTTTCTAAGAAGCAAGTAACAAAACAAACAGTGACTCCGCATTGGTTAAGGAGAGCCACTAAAAAAGCTCAGGAAGGCGGTCATATAAAAAGTAAAATTCACTTACCAAACGAGCACGATCCATAGCATATACCGCCTGAGATGACTCAGGACTTTGAGGTGACGAAGGAATCGATGCCGCGGTCGCTGAAGAGTGATGCAGGCGGATGTTCATGGCTAATGTAACTGCGGTCGATATGAGAACACGAGTATCTCGGGTATGGCCAGTGCCAGTGCCCGTCAAGGGAGTCCAGAGGGCGACAATAAGGAGAGCTTGACAAGTCTCAATCTTGCAAGTTAAATCAGTAAAAAATTGCAGTCGAGTCACGATTGGGACGTACCGACTCAAATTGCGTAGGGTCCAAAATTATTTGCTGGACAATCTGCAAAGAATGGTAAGCCCTTCAAATCAAAAGTTGGCGAGTAATAGCATGCCTGGTCTGTCAGTGTCCTCAACTGTGGAGCAATATGATTCCTCGGCGCCGTATCGAGATGCCTCGATGCTACCGCGCACTTGACAAGATCCAGAATTGGCATCGTTGGACTTCGCGGCGGGGTGAAGTTCAGCCAGCCGGTGTAGTAAGAGTCGAACCTGTATGATGATGATGTTGAGAGAATACATCAAGGTGATTTGAGGACTAACAGGTTTAGAAGATGGGCCAACATGTCTGCAGGCACGATGGTATCGAGAGTGACTCTGAGCTGGGCAAATGAAGCGGCCGTTGTCGGGCGTGATAGTTGCTGCATAGCTGACACCGGAGACGACCAGTCCTGGCTGGCTCCTTGTCCTGAAACAACAAGTTCCCAGAACCTGATTAAAGCCCATCAGAATCGATCAAGAATATACGAAATGAAAGACTCACTGAACAAAGTATTCTGACCGCATAGAATATCCGTCTGCGCCGAGACGAGGTCCAGAAGCCATTCTAAGGGACGTAGGAGATAAATTTGGTGTAGATGGATGAGCAGGAGTTTGTAGGTTGGGGAGGGGACTGCGTGATGGCTGGGGCAAATCTGGAGGGATGCCGGGAGGATGTTCCATCTCTTCGTAAGAACATCGCACATTCAGAACTCGACAACGATGGCAGCGGTAGGGTATTGCTGCAGTGTCTAGAACTTCACACCGCGTTTTGTGTTTACGACACTGAAGAAATCGGAAATGAACATATAGACCTGGTCATTAGAGCGTAGGAAACATACAGAGGAACACGCTTGGTTGGTCTAATGACGATAATTAGTAAATGTACATATTGTAAGTAGTTAGCCGAACCTTGGGACGCTTTGCTTTTTGAACCTTAGGCGCCGAGCTAGAGGGCTCATCGTCACTCGCTGCAGTGGAAAGAGCGCGTCGCATGGGAAGTTGGGATTTGCCTGTGGGCGCTGGCCAGTATATATAATAGATGTCATAACGTGAGTCCGCGGAAAGAGTGGGTAACAACTGAGACGGGTGGTTGTTCTGTAACTGGTTAGCGATCAGGAGAGAAGAGCGCACCTGTGTCTGATTTTCTAAATTCGTGAATTTCCGTCGATCCTCCTCGGCTCCTCCCACCATCATCTTCTCGTAACGCGATCCCTTCAGGATTTGATAGTCGGAACAATTTGTAAATGTCTTCGAGTCCTGAAGATCTCTCAACTCTGGTGAACTCTCTCTCTGACAAGGGCCAGGACGACCTTGCCAGCGAGCTCCTCGGTCACTCTCATTTCCCATGCACATGCCTCCGTGATTTGACAATAGCCACTCAGTCCTTCAGTCAATATTTGGAGAAGACGCTCTGAAAACGTGGCTGCCATCAAACCAGGTTACAGCCTCACGTCCGGTAGCAGCTTTGCGCCTTGAGCTTACCACCAAGTGAGATTATTTCTCGCTTGGGGAGATCCACAACCCTCATTTGTCTCCGCTTCTTAGCCTCGAAAATGTGGATTCAACTGATATCACCGCCCATGTGTTAATTTCCCTTGACCCAGAAACTTATCCTGCTAGCACGCCTCCCCAACTACAACTTCTGAATCTTTACTTGGGACCTTATAGCGTAGATCCAGGCCTGTTTGGATCGATTCTACGTACCTACATATCCGCTGAGGGTGTCGAATTTACTCCGGGAACCGTGTGCCTTTTCGACGGTGTTCAAAGCGCTTTGGACCGATGCAGCGCTTGGTACACTGATCAACTTGGAAAATCAACGGCACAGGAAATAATTCGCCACGAGGAACGCAAATCTCGGCAATCCGATGGATTTAGCATTCCCCCCACAAACACAAGCTCCTCCAACCTTTCTTCAGCGGACGCGGTTGTACCCATTATTGAGGCCAGCTCATTGCCTCCTGGAGTCGTTTTACATGTTGCTGAAACCATTACTGATAGAAAATCTTCGTTTGCAAGTCTCATTTCGCCCTAGTATTGTACTCTTCATTGATGATGACGCCGCAGGTCGGCCGAGCATGTGCTCTTGCACATCCCAACCAGGTTGGCACCCCTCAAAATCATAAGGCACAGCCAATTCCTTATTATTTAGGTGCCCGCAATTCTTGACTTTCTGGTCGCGGACCGCAGGGTGGCTCGAGCAGCCCATCCGATCATTCACGCTTGGAGGTGTGAGGTCAACGGCGTTCAACATCAAGGTCGGTCTCTTACTGAACCGCTTTTACGTGGACACAACTTAACCCTTGTGCTTTCCAGATAATGATGACGACGGTGAGACGGCAGCAGGCGGACGTCTCGCCCATTTACTTCAAATCCTGGTGCGTGACGATTCACCGCAAATGTCTATTTCCCAATTATATCTTGCAGGACCTGAATAATGTGTTGGTAATAGTCACACGATATTTTGGAGGTAAGTTGTTCTTGTTCAACAAACAGATACAGGATTGCTTAGAAAGTGCAGGCGTTCACCTTGGACCAGATCGGTCAGCTCTTTTTAATTCAGGTAGTCAAACATTGCATCCTTTACTCAAATTGTTTAGATTCAAGCACATCAACCAAGCTGCTCGAAATGCTCTAGATGTGGGAGGGTTCCTTGAATCTCGAAACTCTAGTTCCGACCGCCAGCAAGGCGCTGAAATTGGGTTCTTGCAGGAGTGGGCGTGCATGACCGCTCGCTTAGTTCTGTACCCCCATGGTTTCAACGCTTTGAGACTTTTGCCCTTGTTCCTTGCAAAGCAGTGTCTTTGCGCGCCTCCCACGTGAAAAGCACGCACCGCGACTTGAAACCTATGAGAAACACGAAATTTATATCTCGCGGCTTGTGCTGCTCTATCCAATCCTTGAGTCCAGTCGTCTTTTCTTGGACTTCCGTGAACTGACTTGGATCTCATTGTCTTACTCGTGTCGCTTGTGAGATAGGTAGTGCAACGGCTTCTCGTCGCGCATGAACCCATCAGTTTATAATCGTCGACTTCTTCGTGCTTTTGGTTGTCGACTTGCGATGATAAAATGCCGGCTTTGGATCCGCGCATGCTGCATCGAGATTTACACAGGAGATTCTTAGGCGATTCTCCCCTTCCGCAGCTCATGTGCGGTTGCGCGGGCTCACCCATTCCTTTATTTCGAGACTCCAACGAGCTTTCAAGAACCTTCAGTGTTGCTAGGATCCAAGCGTCTAACATTCTTCGAGCAAATCACTTCCGACGGAACCGGATAACATTAAGCGCCATCCTCCCGCGATGTTATTGAGGGTGCTATTATTAGTTTTCGCTGCCTTTTTGCTAGTGCTGTGTTGAAACTTTGTGGAGAGTGTGGCTTGTACTCGCCGTGGCAAGCACCCTTTTCTACTGATTGCGAACTAATACCCACTCGACCACTTACTCCCGTGGAACACATACACTTAATGGGGCTGATCGAAAGCCCACCTAACTCTCTCTTTTTTCTTTTTACTCCACAGGCCTCATGTTTGTTGCTAGTTATTTGATAGGTGCAACAAATCGTCTGTGGAATGGTTCAGGCGACTAGAACCTTATTTGCCCAGATACTTGTTGACGAGGTAAGTTCCGATCTCACATTTTCCCAAATAAAATAAAAACGAAAAACTGAGCTACTGACGTAGTTTTGAGAACCAACCCAAGTGATTACATGGTAGACACGGCAAATGATAAGCCGATGCTCTTTTTCCTCACTGCGAGTGACTGCTGCTTGCGGCTAGGTAAGAGACCGCGTCTTGCATTTGTACTATGCTCTACTAGTATAACCACTCAATTTCCAATGGTGATTATTGCCCGAAGAGGTCATTCTGCCATGTGTTAACCAACTCAATGTCCCAAGATAGAACCTCACGCCAATCCCTCACCTTGAAACCTAAATTATATGTTACTTCATCAAGCACAGAAGGTGACGGTTCTTTTAGCCGGGAACAGTGGTATTCCAACAAGTAGGATCATCACAACATCATCTCAAGGTGAGCCGCTATTGTTGGAACCAAATCAAAAGTAGGGGTAGTGGAATCGACTGTATTTAATCTTCTGTGTACGGCCGTGTA
>JAJTUO010000209.1:0-37240 GCA_021399455.1 Flagelloscypha sp. PMI_526
CTCTAGCAAAGGTATCTCGTGAACCCATGCTCGAGATAGAACGGCATCATGCAACCAGGGTTTCCGTCTCCACCCAGGATTCTGAACCTCAAATTGTTGAATGGCAGGTTTTACGCTCGGCTTTCCCGATGGAAGAAGCAATTCAGCTTCTGGGTTCCAGTCTCGATAGCGCCGGTATACTCGATATCCTTCGTGATGCCAAGCTCCGTCCGGACGTATCAATAGCGATCCCCATCGGTAGCCTCCCTCGTATAGAAGGAAAGCTGTTCAATTCTCTCCCGCTCCCAATTTCCACCAGCTTTCCCTGTCATGTCCATGGACGCTTTCTCCTCGATTCATCACGTTGTCATCTCAAGAACTCTCGCGATGAGGGATCAACGCTTCGTGAACGGTATGTCACTTCAAGTTTCCTTGTCCTTTACTCAATGCCAAAAATCTTTTAGCACCCTCTCCCGATGGAATACGGTGCTCATCAGCCAATTCTTACCTCGAACTTGGACCACCCTTCTAAAAGTCCTCACCGATTTTCATCATATATCGGATATTTTCTCCGCCTGGCCACCTGCTTGTACCCAAATTGACAACTATCATGGCGAGTCGCTTCTTTCTGCCCTCATCAGAAACATCGTGGAAGCACAGTCAATTATTTGGCCTGTTTACTCCGTTTTGCACCAGACCCACGTCGGATATCGATCTGTTGAGGACGTACTGGTAACTTGTTACAAGGAAACGAAAGGCGAAGACGTGGTTGCGCTGACTAGCTGTGGGCTGAGACTTAGCGTTATCCCAAACGACGTGTATGATTGCTTGTCCGGTATGAACAATATGTTTGTTCGATTATTAAAGCCAGGATCTGCTTGGAGCGCTCTTCAAGTAAGCTTGCTGCCCCATGACTCTTCAGTATATTTTTATGCTTCTCCCTTAGGACATTACACCAACATTCGAAGACTGGTCCGTCGCATGCAGAGTAACCAATTACCTCGTGTCTACACATGATCTTGGGCTCATTGCTGGTCTTCCGCTGGTTGCCCTATCCAATGGACAACGCGTGTCTTTACAGAGATATGACACTACTCATGCAAATCATCGTTACTTACTCTTGTCAGACGAAAACGAACTATCGATATTCGGTCCGTTTGACACGTCATTTGTGGTATTGGATCAGCAGGCAACTGAGCTCCGCCATCTTCTCGAAGATGTTGGACCAGCTGTCCTCAATGTTAGCTACCTCTCTGTCGATACTATCATCGAATTCCTCGACCGCAGCCCTTCTCCTGTCTTCCTCGATGCCCCCTCTATAGAACGATTTGCCCTAAACTGGCTCGAAATGTTCTGGGTCTGGCTAGCTGGCCTAGCCCCAGAGTTCAAAGAACAACTGTTCACTGCTATTCAGGACCACGAGTTGCTACCGTGTCGTTATGGACTTCGAATCGTTCGTTTTGGTCTGTTCCCCATTCATACGAACGTCCGACTTGTTACAGCACTTGAGTCCGTTGGAGTTGGATTTCTCAATATGACGTTTGGCGGGACTTCTCGCCCCCTAAGGTCTGTACTCGAGGGATTTGGGCTCATGAAGTCTTGGGACTCCATTGATGAGTTATCATATCATATGTCATTTGGAGGGCCCGTGGATCAGAATGCGCTTGAGCTTGTGCTGAAGCATGTGGTAAAGCGATGCAGTGATAGATCCCTTAACTGTGAATTGCTCCAGGAGGTTGCTTCATGGCCACTCTTCCCAATTATTTCTTCCCTCGAGGGCGTCAGGACTTGCGTGAGCGATGCGCTCCCAAATTCTGGCACCCTGACTTTGCTTGCTACTGCAGAGCCTCCCCCTCCGACCATTGGTGGTATAACGTTCATAGACAATCGCACAGTCGACCTACGACCGTTTATCGGGCGTTTAGGGCTTACCATCACTTGTCCTCTGAGCGCCGTCCAGCTACTCCGTCTCGCGATTGACCACTTTCCTCAGCAAACGCCACCATACAAAGACGTGATCCTACAATTTATGGAAAATAATTGTAACTCCCTCCCAGGCGAGTTGTTTGCTATGGTCCACGACCTTGAAAATCTATCAGACGACTCGCCTTCTGATTCCTCGTCATCCGATGACGGCGTAAACCCTCAACAGAATACATCCCCGAACAGTTTAACCCGAGCAAAAAGTCATTCTAACTTGGAGATTCAAAAGTTCGTGGACGATGCCCACTCTTTCTGTCAAGGACTTTCCGTTGAGCCCAATGCCCAGGATATCAAGACGGCTACAACGCTCTTTCGCCGTTTTTGTGAATCGTCTGTTGTTCATCAATATCTTTGCTCGGATGCTGAGCAACTTGAGCGCTTGGCTTCCCTTCGACTTTGTCACCGTGCTCCGGAGAGGCGAGAATATTCATCCCACGCTCTACTTGACGATGACGGGTCGATAAGGGAAAAGATTTCTCAAACTCTTTGTTCGATGAACGAAATCGCTCGTACTGAGTTACTTCCCGTTTGTTGGACGATGAGGGCAACATTGGTAGACACATCTCTGTCTCTACCCCTTTACCTAGGTATACCTTCTGTCAATGAGGTTGTACGTGGGTCCGAGCTTTCGCTTCTGCGCTTTGTTTACTATCATTATGTTTAGGTGAACCACCTTCGTCACCTTGTTCGCGTAGTTTGGCCGCGGTTTCGAGGTCAAGCTGAAGTTGTCGACGATATTATGCAAACTTACGCGTTTTTAACTGATCACATCGACCAACTCTCAGAAGAGCTAGTCCAAGATCTTGGCTCTGAGGCACTCTTCTTAAATGTGGACACTCTGGACACTCCTGCAGAGCATGTTTGGCGGTCTTCCAGTGAGATGTGCTTTGGCATCCGGGACACAGATGGTCTTTTCCGAGTCCGAAAGATGTTACAGAGGTTCAAACCATTATTACTAGCCCTTGGCGTCGATGATATCATCCACGACTCTTCTTCTTCTCGTTTTCTACAGACTACACCGCATCAAGGGGCCCTTCAACGAGCGAATCTTGCCAACGATTTCAGACTTTCTCAACATCTCTGCGATGTCAAATTTGGAACAAACGATCCCAATATTTTCCTATGGGCACACCGTTCAGAACTCTCACTCAATGTGCTGCACTTTCGACGTATGTTTACCAACGCGGCATTCATCGAAGGTCGCTGGTCTGCATGCCCTGCGGATCCTGTCAAACTGAACGGAGAAGTATCCCCTGTCTCTCTAAACTTTGTCCTTCGTATGTCAAAGCATCACCTTTGTCAACATCACACAGAGTACTGACCAAGATTACAGACTGGATATACACCCAAACCTTTCCACCTCAGAGTGATGACGATATCATTGAGTGCATTGACGAGATCTTGCACCTGTGTGACAGGTGGGAACTTGAGACATTGAAGGACCACATTGCAGATATCTATATCACAAACCAATGGATGTCACCCGTGGATTGTCGTTCCGGTAAGCCTCTGGTGAATTCGTGAAAAAGTTCCATTTAATGAGTCACGGTTTAGTTCTCGAGGTCGCGATGAAATATGGTGCAAGTCACCTCAAAGATGCTGCAGAGAAATTTATGGAAGTGAATCGTCGGGCTGTTGAAAAGCAAGACCAGCGGAAAGCCAGGAATATGTGAATTTCTCCCTTCCAGGATACGAGCTGATCCCAACTTACGAGTGCTCTTCGTTTACGAGTCTCCTGAAGCCTTGCATCCAGGGTTTTACGAGTTTACATAAATCTTTTACTTAAACCAGTCGTATTGCCAATGTTGTTACGAGACGCACAGCTGCTGTTTTGACATCAGTCAGATCGAGTTCTCGAAGTTGCACTGCCGCGGTTCATTCTAACACAATGTCATCTGTTCATAATTCCACGAGTTGATGAGTTCCAATACGCGTGGGTTGGGGACATGGTGGTACGGTATGCTTGGAAATGTTATACTTACTATCAATTGCACTTTGTCTTCAAGCCTACTACTGTACAACGGGTATCATCTCCAACTCCTACATATACTCAATAGGAAGCTTTGCTCAGGTTTCACGTGCTACAGGTTCTGATAGGGGTCTTCAGTCGGAAAGAGTTCCGAAAGTGACAAAAGTAGTCTC
The DNA here is from genome assembly GCA_021399455.1 of Flagelloscypha sp. PMI_526. Taxonomy (NCBI): domain Eukaryota; kingdom Fungi; phylum Basidiomycota; class Agaricomycetes; order Agaricales; family Niaceae; genus Flagelloscypha; species Flagelloscypha sp. PMI_526. The sequence continues at coordinate 4,105 of JAJTUO010000209.1, forward strand.
CCTTCAACTAGAACGAGCGCTAACGGAGCTACCTGGCGGATACCTTCATCTCGTTTACTTGCTTGCGGTGTATTCCGGTTTCACCCGCACGCCACAATGCCTGGGTCAGGTACTCAGCTAGTCTTGACAATCTAAACTAAAGTTGCTGTTCACTCTTGTGGGAATATATGAGTCAAAGAGGTTGAAACCATGGCCTGTTCTACCATCCCTTCCTTCCGCGACTTTCATGCCATCGTACGTCCCTGACTGGAATGCTGCATGCGCAGGGGCCGCCCTGCAATCTATAACGGCAGCCAACTGCTCTCTGATGAATTCTTGGGGAAGCTCAACCGGACTAGTCGATGTGTACGGCAACGTCGTTGATGTGGCATGCAGCACGCTCAACTCCCAGTACGACAACATCATTATAGGCAATTTTTCCGAATTTGTTGGGATAACGGTTGACCTTTGTAACCAGTTCTGTGGGCCCAGTAATTTAGTGCAGGTAAGCTATTGCTAAACACCATCGAATTAATTCATCGACTTTGTTTTAGAAAACAGATGTTATAGGAACAAACATCCAAGTCATGACTACCTGGCTCTTTCCCTTTATCATCCTGGTCTCCCAACTTCCTTATGAAACTGAAAGCTTCAGCTATGCCATCCTCAGTGCCATCCTCGCACTTGGAAGCCCCCTCCTGGCCACATACTCCCTTGTCACCACTGCTTTAAACCGCAGATATATCTTCCACAGATTCAGAGACATTTTAGCCGTCTCAAAAGAAGCTAATCCTCAGCTGCGGAAGCGTGCGGAATATGCAGCCACGATTCTGGCGGAAACTCAGCAGGTGCCAATGAGGGCGAGTCAGGAAGACAATTGGCTTAGTAGCTTGATTTGTGTTGACAAGAACACGGATGCCTTTTGGAAAAAGCTGAGGGATACTCTTGCAAAGAACAGACGAGGTTGGACACCATCGCTTGTTACACAAGGTAATTCTGGTTCTTGACAACCTCGGCCACCTTCCTAACTACGTCTTCCATGCAGCCATTGCCGCTTTCCTTTCTTACCTTTTTGCGTACATTACAGCTAAAGTCGATACGGCGGAAATAAATTCAAGGGAAACTGGTTTATTCTTTGCGACAAGCATTGCTTGGAGCTGGATGTAAGCAATTATCCACATAATTCTTTTTCGCTGAACCGAAAATTTCACTTTTAGGTTCGCTGTGGTACCGGCCGCTATTTGGGTCGGCACACAGATGAAGCCCATTGACACCTTATTCATGGAATTCGGTGCATACCGGGAAGAGTCGGACACCATCCCTCAAGTACAAAACGGATTGTTCCAAGCGACAAATGCGCCATCACTATTGGGAGCTTCTCCGTTCAATCGTCTTAGCCTCTACGTTCTCCCCACATGGATGTCACTTGATATCCTTGGATTTGAACGAACCAGAGGACCGATCTTCAATTTTGCCCGTCGACACACGTCTCTCCTATTGGTTCACCACGTTTCAACTGCATTCGAGAAAGCATTAGAAGAGTCCCATATGGAGCGCGTTGCTGATATAGATGTCCGGTCATTGGCATCTCCGTCTACAAAGGAACGCTTCGAACCGGAGCCCTCCCCAATGGAAGAGCGCTCGCCAGCACAGGAAGATTCATCCGTTCTTTTCGAAAAATCAGCGCGCGATGTATATGAGATGCAGCCTCAGCCTACAATAACCATGCCAGTTCCCTTCAGCCCAGCGACACAGCTAAGACCTTTGTCTGCGACCACAATGTCTTCATATTTCCCCCACTCTCCTCCTAGTCAAGGTGGTGGGTCGCGCGCAGCCTTCGCCAAATTACCTTTCCTTCAAGTTCCGACTACTCCAATGACAACTTCCACGAAATTCTCTTCTTCTAGCTCAGTAGGAACACATAGGCCAGGTCTCGTTGCGCATGCCAATCGGTGCGGCCTACCCGTCAACACTCGATTGGGAGTGTTTGAAAACCGAAACAGCGACGCGTTTTCCTCATCTACAACACAAGCTTTTGTCCTTGCAGTAGCGATTGCATTGATTCACCATTGGGGAACTATAGGCGCTGCTCTTTACACTGCTTTTGCTACCTTCGTTTCTGGCCTTGGCTGCCGCTCAGGTTCTTTCCTCCTTTACGGAATTCTTGGCACAGTTGCTGGAACTCTGCTTATAGTATCTAGTATACTCTCGCATGATTTTATGGCATGGTATGAAGCGACAGCCCCGCAGAACCGGCAGTTCATGCCAATCTCAATGATGTGGCGCCGAGTCCTTGCAGTGCTCTTCCGTTGGGCTGGCATATTTTTCGCCATGACTAATGCGTTTTGGTTGTTTGCATTCAGCATCATGGAGGACATTGGAGTTTTCCAGACATGTTGGTGTCAAGGAGATCTGTTGGAGTCTCTTCGTCGCGGTCGTGTTTGGGCTCATTGGGTGCCTGTGTTCGCAGAAGCAAATGTGAGCATCGAGGTCTATGATGTCATGACTCGAGGCTTTGTGGCTGCAACTCTTGTTTGTTTTCTTGTTGTATCATTCTTTGGAGCCATTTCGTACCTGACTTCTTCTGTGAAACACCGGCTCCGTAAATAATCCTTTGTATCAATCTCTTTTTTTTTGTAATTGTAGATAGTGTTATATTTTCAAATCGGATGTAAAAATGTGAACAATTGTTGTCAGTATACGGCATTGAGCCAATCCGGGATCTTTGACATGGCCATGCCCGGTTCCAGAATTGCAACAAAACCTGCATTTGTTTCAAAGCACGAATTGGGTAAACGTACCACTCGCTCCAAGCTCAACCGTATCCTCAATCATCCTATTCTATGCCAAAATGCTTAGAGGAAGACGGGCTCAAATGGTGAGGGAAGCAGAAGAGGACAGTGTGAAGCGCTGAGAGGGGCTGTTCAGCCAAAACAGTCATCTTGACTACGCCGCGATGCCATCCTCAACGCCTCTACAAAGCCCGACCTACTGCTCAGCCAAATTGACACCAACTACAAAGATGCTGTTGAATCTTGTGGGCCAAAACAGCAGTACATTCAACAATGACTAGTTCTGTCTACTTAAAGACAGACAGATAATACATCAGCTTCACTTTCTCCCACATCCCTCTCTTCCTCTCCGGTACCGGCATGCCATCGTATGTCCCGGACTGGAGCGCTGCATGCGCTGAGACAGCGCTAGAGGCCATAACGGCCGGCAATTGCTCTCTAATGGATTCTTGGGGAAGTTCGACTGGGCTGGTCAACTTGAATGGAGCTGTTGTCGACATCCCATGCACCACAATGAACACCCAATATGACAATATCCTTCAAGGAAATTACTCCGAATTCGTTGGGATTACGGTTGACCTGTGTTTGCAGTTCTGTGGCCCCAACCGGTTAGTGCAGGTAAGCGGTTCATAAAACATCGTTGAATTTAACTTGATTGACTTCGTTTTAGAAAACAGATGTCCTCGGAACAAACATCCAAGTCATGACTACCTGGCTCTTTCCATTTATCATCCTTGTCTCCCAACTCCCTTACGAAACCGAAAACCTCAGTTATGCCATCTTAAGTGCCATCCTCGCTCTCGGAAGCCCTTTCCTCGCCACATATTCTCTCGTCATCACTGCTTTAAACCGCCGATATATATTCCACCGATTCAGAGACATATTAGCTGTGGCGAAAGAAGCCAGTCCCCTGCTGCGGAAGCGTGCGGAATATGCAGCTATAATTCTGGCGGAGACCCAGCAGGTGCCAATGAGGGCTAGTCAGGAAGACAACTGGCTTAGTAGCCTGATTTGTGTTGACAAGAACACGGATACCTTTTGGAAGAAGGTGAAGGACACTCTCGCAAAGAACAGACGAGGTTGGACACCATCCCTCGTTACACAAGGTGAGCTTATATTCAGCTATTGTGATCATTTTACTAAAGTCTTTTGCAGTAATTGCTGCTTTACTCTCCTACCTTTTTGCGTATATCACAGCCAGGGTCGACACGCTAGACAAAGACACGAGGGAGACTGGACTATACTTTGCGACAAGTATAGTCTGGAGCTGGATGTACGTCATTCTTCCTTTGATTGATTTTTCTTTTCACTGAATTTTAATCTAACTTTTAGGTTCGCTGTGGTACCAGCTGCAATCTGGGTTGGCACACAAATGAAGCCCATAGACACCGTATTCACAGAATCCAGCGCATACCGAGAGGATTCGGATATTATTCCCCAAGCGCAAAACGGACTATTTCAAGCAACCAATGCGCCGTCACTCTTGGGAGCTTCCCCGTTCAGTAGTCTGAGCCTTTACGCCCTTCCTACATGGATGTCCCTGGATGTCCTAGGCTTTGAACGAACCAGAGGACCGATCTTCAATTTTGCGCGTCGACACACATCCCTCCTATTGGTCCACCACGTTTCAACTGCATTTGAGAGGGCATTAGAAGAATCTCATATGAAGAATGTTGCTATTAGAAATTCTCAGTCGCTAACACCTTTCTCTGTCCAGAAACCGTTACCGCAGCAGCCTTCTTCCGTTCATGAATCGGCGGCGCACGAACAGGCATCTGCTCTTTTTCAAAACTCCGCAGATGAGGCATATGAGATGCAACCTCGGCCTTCGGTAGCCTCCTCGCTGCCTCCAAATCAAGCCATTGCATTCTCATCAGCAACAGAACTTAGCCCTCTATCTGCCACAACAACCCCACCATTCCCCAATGTAATGTTAGCGCCTACGTCCTCGACGAACTATCCACCTACAGCATTCGAAGCATTGACTCTGCTTCACGTTCCCACCACCGCAGCTACATCTACCACAAAACTATCTCATACAGGGTCTGTGGATACTCAACGACCAGGTCTCGTTGCGCATGCTGTACAGTGTGACCTCCCAATCAATACCCGGCTAGGAGTGTTTGAGAAGCGGAATAGCAACGCTTTTCCCTCATCTACAACACAAGCTTTTGTCCTTGCAGTAGCGATTGCACTGATTCACCAATGGGGAACTGCAGGCGCTGCCCTTTACACTGCCTATGCTACCTTCGTTGTTGGCCTTGGCTGTCGTTCAGGCTCTTACCTCCTTTACGGAATCCTTGGCACAGTCTCTGGAACTCTCCTAATGGCCTCCAGCATACTGTCCCATGATTTTATGGCATGGCATGAAGGGGAACGTCAGAAGCAGAATCCCATGCCTCGCTCGATGTTATGGCGCCGACTGCTTGCGGTACTCTTCCGTTGGGCTGGGATACTTTTTGCCATTGGAAACGCATTCTGGCTGCTCACGTTTAGTATCATGGAGGACATTGGATTTTTCCAGACGTGCTGGTGCCAAGGAGATTTATTAGAGTCTCTTCGTCGTGGACATCTTTGGTCTCACTGGATACCCGTTTTTGCAGAAGCCAATATCAGTACAGAGATATATGGCGTCATGACTCGAGGCTTTGTTGCCGCTACTGTCGTTTGTGTTCTAGTTGTTTCATTCTTCGGTGCGATTTCATATTTAACATATTCTGTGAAACGCCGTCTACGTAAATAATACTGTATTTTTAATGTTTAATTTCTAGGATGTACTATAGTCATAGGGTCACTTTGTTGTAATACCGTTCTGAAATGAGATACCAACGAGATACCACAATTTTCTCTGTATTAGGCTTGGCTCATGAACATGATAGCATGGACTTTCTTTCAGCTGTTGAGATCTTCTCTGAGAATTGTGCCGATATAAATGGGGAACCCGTTGTAAGCGCCAGAACACTGAGTTCTCGCGTCTTGCATTTTACCACCATCTCCATTAAATCGGCATTCTTGTGCGCGCTTCGGTCTCCTTCAACCCGTTTGGCATGCAAAAACTTTATAGCATGGATGCTGCCTAACACAGCCAAGAAGTACACCAGGTGTGAAGACAACGACATGCACACCATAAATGGGCCGCTGCTAGGACCTTCATTTACCATGTTTCCACAGAGAATAGCCTTCACCTCTGGGAAATCGGTGTCATGAATATCTTTATAAGGCAAAAACGCCTGGACCTCGTCTGTAGTTAATAGCCTCTGTGCTTGAGCCACATTCTTCCTCGATCGGAAAGTCTTCAGAAATTTCCTTCAACGGCTGGATTGGTGATGCGTCAACGGATCAACCTGCTCAAGAGTATATAAAGTCCGGCATGTTCAGTTGTAGAGGAAGGTGTCGTTTTGGACGTTTAGAACATCCGCTGCCCATTCTCTCCGTCGTTCTTTTGCATCTTGTGCCATGCAGTCTCCAACGTCGGATTGCAAAGCTAGCTCTGTTAAACTCAGATCTTCTACGCGTTCTCGACCGTATCCGGCTGCAGGCATTTCTCGTTCTCCCCCATTTGAGTGCAGCATCTGTGGGAAGGTTGTCAGGGGAAGAGATAAGGCGAGGCATGAAGAGAGTCATTTGGATGATTCTCAACGAGGGTGAGTGTTGTATGTTCTTTTGTTCACCTTCGTTTGTTCACTGTCTGGTTCTCTAGGTGGATCTTCTGTCCCTACGCTCCTTGCACACACCGCGTGTCTAAATGGCAGCGAGGCAATATTTACAGTCATGTTCGTTCTAAGCAGTGTGGACTCTTTCTTTTTGTCACAATACATAATTTTCTAACTCGCACTTAGCACGCGTGAGCTTCTTGAATGTCCCGAGTGTCCGAAACTTGGTAGGAGATGGTCGACGTCACAGAACTCGGAATTTTCGCGTCACTTCAAAGAACACCACCCTGGAGTCGTGACTCCTTATTGTCCTCGCCCTACTATGCCGGAATCCTGGCTTTTAGAGCAAGGAATTGCTCTACCTGGCGACGCCAAGTCGAGGACGACAGGGCCTATGGAGGTTTCGACCACCTCTCCCTCCGCTACATCGACTTCATCACAGCCTCTTGGACGTGATGCTCTCACACCACCTCTGGGAACACCGCCGCTTTTGCCACCCTTACATGAGGGAGATGCCCACTTCGACGCCCCATCTTTCACATCCGTCCCCACGTCATTGTCGTTGACTCGCGACTTCTTTCCGGAGCTCCCTCCTCACTCTCCGACTGGTGGTCTTCATACCTCCAGCTTGGACGCTCTCCTAGATGCTGCTCTTGAAACATCCTTTTCGCCGCTCCCGTCTGAAAGTTCGGAAGCTCCGCTCTTCGTTTCTCCTAGCTCAGGTTTCTCCGACTTTTACCTCGGGTCATGCGACCAGTGCAAATCTGTGGACTTCTCGACTTCAGGTTTTCAAGACACGGCTCCTTCAGCGTGGATTTGGTCGCAAACGGTACCTCAGGATGGCCCTAATGATCCTTTCACTTTCTTTTAAACATTGTCTTGGTGTAATACTGGAGTTTCCCTTGACCTCAATCCGATCTCCCAAATGAATGCTACGTCAGAACCTTTCTCACTTTATTCACTCTTCTATTTGCGTATACTTCTTCTGTGCACCGGCTGGATACAAGGCGTTTTTCATAGCAGAAAAATCTCATATTTCGTAAATCCTCAACACTTCCGCAACATATACCAGAGGACGTACTATTGATGGATTCCTTCTGGGAAGTTAATGCTGCATCGAGGTTCTTCTCGATGTGCGCCTCTGTTTTCCCGGCTATTTCTATCCTTCGATTATGAATCTCCTAGATTAATTTTAGGCAGGGCGATGGGTAGAACCAATAGGCAAGAACGCGGCATACAAGCATACGAGATTCAGCGGCTTCGACTTCAACCCATAGTTTGCGAATCTTGTCTTCGTTTTCTGCGTAGTCCATCTGGAATCGAGCATATAGTTCATCTCTATACTCCATGATCTATGAAGGAAACTTTTGGGAAAGCTGGTTAAGAACATACGCAGCTTGAGACTTGTCAACAATAAGTTGAGCTATCCTTTGGTTCTGCATTTACGTAAAAACCCATCGGAGTGAAAAAAGAGGCCAAGTTCACTTACTTCCCGGTGGAGATGCTTCTTCGCACCACTAAGAAATTTCGCTTGCTTTTCCTTGCTTTTCTTTTCCTTCGTTGCTAGACACAACTCTGGTCATTGAAGTTCCAAATGTATGAAGTTCTGAATACAAACCAAAGATAGTCTCAGCTATCGCCACTTTATCTCTAAACAACGTTCATGACTTTCGCGGCTCTCCAGGCATAGGGAAAAGGGAACACACAAATGATCGTCGCTTGACGGCGACTGTGACATCGCGAAATCCAAGTCATCATCGTCCATAGTGGCCAATTTCTTGCCTTTGTGTGATCTCATAACACTATGTCTACGACGAGAAGCCATGGTGGTGGTTGAAAAAAGTGAGGAGCCGAGCATGGAACCGAACAGCGTGAAACTTAGTTTAGGTCATGTGGGATTGTCACAGCGCGTTTGATACTGAAAATCCGCCTGAGGCGCTAAATGAGAGTGGGATTGAAAAACCCAAGGTATATAAGTGAAATAACTGCAAATACATAGAAAAGCTCTTATGAAAATCAATTACTCGATGCCATATGGTATTTAATCCATGTAACATGCCGGGAAGCTGAGTGGTAATACATTTGTGCTAGCAGGAATCCGGGGGAAAGCAAGTTCGAGTCCATCAATGAAACTGTAATTCAAGAAATGAGCCCTTTCAATACAGCCTCAACCTCCACATTAGGCTCCAGAGCCAAACTCTTAATACCTCCCAAATCAACTCCCTTCCTCCACCTTTCAACCAGCCCCTTTGCCTCGACCGGCAAAATATGTTTTGTCCTTGTTCCAACGGTAATATGCAGCCTCCTTTTTACCGGATCCGGAAGTTGGTTCACAAAATCTTCCGTTAAGATGTCTTGAGAGAAAGCATTCGGAAGGATGGAGTCAACAGTGAGCGCCATAGCCCTGTCATTCCAAACGAGGTGGCCGAATTTGAGCTTGAAAGAAGGGGAAGAATTGGATGCAAGGAAGACGCAACGATCCCAAAGTGCCTGACCAGCCTCTGCGCTTTTTTTGTCGGCATCAACAGAGGTACCAACAAGAGACTTCGAATGGACAATAGTAACGTGCGGCTCCAAGGTAACCCGCCCTGCAGATTTAAGATGTTCCCAGAATGCTTCAGGAGAGGCTGGGTCGAACGCCCGATTGACGACCTTTTGGAGATTCATTTTCGCAGGGAGAAGCGCATAATACCTCGGAGCGTTCGCCGCAGCCTTCTTCTTCTCCTTCTTGGTCATCGGCACCTGTCGCTCTTCCACGGGTACAACAACGGGGACTTTGTATGCCCTGGCAACCTCAATAGCTTCTAAGATTTGCTCATCTCCAGGAACGGGAAGTCCGGGAAGAATGCGAAGCAGCTCTTCAACCGTTTTGCACACATTGACTTCCAGATCATCCTCAGAGCCGCTCATCTGCATTTCGATGACTTCATCCATCTCACCAGCTTGAAGTGGTTGAGTATCTTTGATAAACTGACGGATTACGGATGAGTGTTTGTGAGAGGCAACGAGAGTTTGGTGGTTATCCCCACGAGCCACTACTCTCTCGCAAGCGATTTCGCCACAACGAGCTTTGGCCTCGTCCGAATTGAAGAGATGGGACCAGTCGAGAGCAACGAAGCGGACGGGAGGAGAGAACCCGAGGAGTTGTGTACGGAGGGAATTTCGGTGCTGAAGTAGATGATTGTTTTTGTCCGCGATGACAACATTGTGGGTCCAGAGAGAGTTGAGAACGTTTCTGAGGAATGTTTCTGCGGTTTGCTTCTTGCTTTTGACATCATCACTTTGGGTGTGAGCGAAGCCGAAAAGATGTTTTAGGGCAATCGCAACAGAGGTTTTTCCTGAATAAATAAAAGGTCAATGACAAAAGTGGAGAGAGAGAGAAGAATAGTCTCACCAGACCCGGGAACGCCAACAGGGACGATGACTGTCTGTCCAAATGTCTTGGACCCGCTAGCCTCCACAACTTCGTCGCCACCAGCCATTTCCTTTGACATAGCTTGTCTATCCGCAAGCCACTTTTGGAACCTCTCCCTTGTCGCTATGATTCCTCGATTATGGAGATATCCATCAAAAGCCATTCGATTCTTTCGAATTTCCTCAATCGCCCACATCACATACACCTTCGTCTCAGGCCGTTCCATTTTCTTCTTCGGAACGACAGCTTCAGTCATGGACCGAGGATCCTTATCGTATTTGGACAACAATGCTTTAGTCACCTCTCGCCAATCGCGGTACATCATGTATGGTTCGTCGAACTTGATTTTAAAGAAGAAATCGTCGCCTGAGCGATAAGGCATATGTTCAACAAGAGGATCCGAATCTGAGGAAGGAGGCCTGGTGTGCGTCCGAACGACGAATCCTTCGACAGCTTGGCCATTCCATACTTTGTGGCGTTCAATGTCGTTACGGAAACGACGGACCTCAGCTAAGCTGTTTAATGTAACTGTCTGAGTTTTGATGAAGCCCCACTCTTCAGCGAAGGCATCGACGATGGGGGAAGGCATTGTTTTGAATTGTTTTGTGGACTCGTTTAGACCATGAAGGTGCAAGCCAGTCAGTTCTGGCGGGTAAGGGAGCACGTGCTCCTCGAAAGAGTCGTCGCAAAGCTGGATGAGCCATTGATAAACAAACCAAAACAATGAATTCTACGAGAGAACTTTACCTCTGCAATAGCAGTCCAGTTTTTGTTCCATAGAACCCTTGCCATTTCTGCTTCCGTCTTCCGCTTCTCGGTCAAATAACGTCGAAGCCAACGTTCACCAGCTGAAGAATGGCTTATGTTACCACCTTGACCACCACCAGGTCCCAATGAATGTTTAGACGTAATGAGGAGTCGATCGGGAGTAAGCGCGCCAATGAAGATGATGCATCCATTAGACTTGAGTGACATCGTATAAGGTGGAGTAGTGTGAGCCTCAAGAGCGGCCCACTAAAAATACAGATTAGTTTCAGAGAGAGAGGGCCACTTGGTGTCAACCACCCAAATAAAACTAACCGAAGTCCAAGGAACTTCTCCAATGTTGAAAAACTTGTCGTATCCCCGAATTACAATACGATCGTCAACAGTGAAAAGACCCCTGGCAAGCGTTGGAAATGGAGTAAGAACTTCATAGTATTTCCATTCTTGCATTTTCCAGCTTTTCACAAGAATACGTGAGTCGGCTGGAGCGACGTATGTTGTGGGCTTGATTAAGCCTTTCTTTCGCTGAGCGATCGATCCAAGCTCATGAATGAGCTCGACGTCTTCCTGAGTAGTTGCTGGGTGAGCCATAGCCGGGGAAGATTTCTCCGCGAGTGTAGTTGGGGGGGTTTCCGGGAACGCCAGCGGTTGGTTTATATGTGGGAAAGAAAAGGAAACACGGTTCAAGTCATCTGTGTCGGGTCCGGAGTCCGGACAGGACGTTTATCGTTAGTTTGTCTGGATCTCCGTTTAAACAACTTTCAGCATCTTCATGTTTTGCGAATCATGCCCAGTTATGTGTCGTTTCATCGGTACCGTGGAGGGTCTCATGGAACTGCCTCACCCACAAGCGCCCATCACCTCAATTTCTGTCATTCATTGTCAAGGAGATTTCTTTCTGCCATCTATCAGCAAATTTCTTGTAGTTTACTCGGTTTCAATTAAAGGAAGGCAACCATACATTTCTTTCCATTTCAAACGCACCATCCACACAAGCGCGCTGAATTTCAGCAGACCCACAAAAACATTGTCAGGTGCAAACATACTAAGCATCATACATAAATTATAAGCGAGGCATTTAAAACAAAATACAGGTTTCATCACAGAACAACTTTGCCATTCAAAAGGGGGAAAGAGTGGTCGGCATGAGTGGTTGGCATACCATGACATTCCGCTGCCTCACTTCAACTTCTCTGAAACTCCCTTCAATCTAGCCCATACTCCTAAAATTAATAAGTCAAAAAGTAGCGAAAACTAAACAGGCAGAAACGAACCTTCCGATCCTTGATAACCACGCATTCAGAAAACACGTCCAAGCCATCTGCATCTTCCCATTGTTCAATAGGCTTCACACCTAGCTTCCTAGCTACAGGTATCCGAAGCCCAACAAACTCAAGCGACATCTGGCCAATAATAAAACGCCCATCAGGTATCTGTTTGGCCATTGATCTCCAAATGGCTCCATTCTCTCCACCAAAGACGCTGAAATACTCTAAGGGTCGATCCCCAAATTCAATGCCAGAGATCCTGAGTGTGTGAAGTTGCGGCACATGAGCGACGATTTTAAGGAAGAGCGAGGGCTCGAGGGTGTTGATCGTGATCGAAAGCCAATTCAGCGTACATGGAAGGTATTGGAGGAGGTCGTCAACTGGATATAATCCTCCATAAGCTGAATACTTGAAAGCTGTGAGTGACGAGTCTCGAAGTTGCGAAAGATGGAGGGCGACTATCGCCCATGGGGTTTTAAGATGCAAAACCTTAAGGATAGGGGATATATCGAGAACCCAATGGGTCGTTTCTTGATGGTTGATCTTTAAATCAGTCAAAGTTCCATTGTGCCGTGCTACAAAGTTGATGAGAGTCGTTGGGTCCTCACTAGGCGGATCGAAGAAGCGGCGAGGCATGCAACCGTCGCAAGTGAACCTCCGCAGTCGAGGAAAGAACCGATCAGAAAGAATTGGCATGTTTGTAACATAGCACTTTCTCAATGAAAGTTCTTCTAAGTTGTTTGGTGCTAGAACCACTAAGGCGGTCAGAGCTTCGGCGTATTTCTCTGGCGCACAAATATTGATCTGTCTGTTTACTGCCACAGATAGCGAGAGGAGATTTGGACAAGGAGAAATAGCGGATGGACGAAGGTGGGTAAGGCTGTTATTCATAAAGTGAATCTCCAATGAAGTTAACCGGTCAGCGAAGTGATTCCAGGCCTTCAAGATATACGACGATGCTGATTTTGGGTGATAAATTATACTCAGCTCCCGCACATGTGTCATGAGTGGGAATGCAGCTTCGAGAGTAGCTGCAAAAGCACCATTCTCCTGGCGAAGCACCTCTTCGAGTGGTACAATGTCAAGCCGCGGAAGCTTCCTCGTTGTGGTTGGAAGTGCTGGTGTAACTAAGTGGGTAATAGTAGATGTTGGGGCGGCATTGGTTCTTGCAGAGACAGAACGTTTTACAGTGGACCCAAACTCAGACTGGATTCGAAGAGAACGGACACGACTCGAAACAAACGGATCACTGTAATATGTTTGATTAATCAGATTAAAATATATAAATACGGCAGACCTAATTCGATTGATGAGCTTAACAAGGTCTTTGGAAGTAATGTCCATATCCTGGAGCAGTTTCACTGTGCCATAGCGTTCGTTCAGCTGCAGGTTTAGGAGGGTACTATTCACAGAATGAAAAGCCCAGCGATCTCGGCTATCGAAAAAGGAAAGAATGAACGTCCAGATTTCAGGTGGAAGGCTAGACATGGTGATGGTCAAAGAGCAAGTTAGTCACGGGAAGCCGAGTCGGACGTCACATTCATGCTGCTGCGGCACCATCCTCCTTCCTGCTCTCATCCTGATAATTCATTACGTTCTATGGCTCGAGTTCGCCTCCATACTAAGTCCCGTACTGGCTGCTTGACTTGCAAAGGGTGAGTTTATGACCCGCTTAACATAATTCCACCCTTAATCGAACCTAGACGCAAAGTTAAATGTGATGAAGAGAGCTACCCTATCTGCAAAAACTGCGGAAAGCGGGGTGTCGCATGCGAATGGGCAACTCCGGCTTCATCTTCTAATGAACTTGAGTCTTCGTCTAAGAGCCCATCAAACGCGCTTCAAACCATTTCGCCTCCGCTGGACGTTTTGCCATCTCCACCACATCCCTTTGACAGTATAACTCTGGAATTATTTCTTCACCTCACCACAGAAATGAGGATTGGTCTCGTTGGACGTCTGCACAATTGGTCCAGCAATTCTTACATGGCAGTCCACCAGGCATATGAACGAATGGTTCCGAAATTGGCTTTAAAACATCCATTCCTAATGCACACTCTGCTTTCTCTCGTACGTATGCACATCATTTTTCTTTGGCTTCGTGCTCGTATTTAAGCATATACATCCTGTAGTCATCTCTCCATCTGCACATAACCTCGCAAGACAAGCTTGGCCCGCGGGATCACTATTCTTTAGCCCTCTACCACTTTCGGCATGCAGTTGCTGATAAGTCCGAGATATGCAAAGATGGTCAATGTTCATCTCTGGATCATCCATGCACTCAACTAGCCACTGCACAGTTCATCTCATACGCCATCCTTTCGGTCATCTCACTGTGCGAAATTTCTACGTCAATGTTTGGCAAGAAACCCGAATTTCAATTAGACACGTGGATCGGCTGGATACAAAATCGAAGAAATCTTATCCACGATTTCTTCCGGGATCACAGAGCTAAGCTTTTCCATGGTCCTTTAGCCACTCTCATCAGACTGTCAACGGAATATGTTGACGAAGCTCGCACATCCGCTCCCCCCCAGCCTACACCAACTTATATATCTGGTCTTCCCGTATTTCCGACCATTCTCACAACTATTCACATTCCATTTGAAGGCTGTATTGACCCATCAGAACTATACGAACAAGGGGCTGCAGAAGCCTACCGTAGCGCCGTTGAGACCCTTCGATTCGCATATGACCTCTTTGCTCGAGGAGGCTACTCTCCAGCATTCGATGCTTGGCTAAGCACCATCCCCGGAGCATATATGCGACTCTTACATCAGCAAAAACCAAGAGCTCTAGTCATCCTGGCAAATTTCTGGGCTCTTTTCAAAAAGTTCATGTCGATGCCTCAGAATACAGTGTGGTGGGAACCATTTATTGCGCAAACGAATGGACAAAGTGACTGGATCCAAGTGATTCGAGAGGTGTTAGAACCGGATTGGAAGGCTTATTTGGATATTTGTCTTGGCTGGGACAATCAGCTGCTTGAAGATACCCTGATGAACGACGGCGATACAAACCTGACAGAAAATTGGATGAGTCAGGCTGTGGTTGAGTGAAAGATGTTGTGTTCGAGATAGTTGAAAACACGGCAACATAGCTTTCACCTTTGGACTTATGAGACAAGTTGTACGTATAATTTCTATGTCTGTCTGAGCCCGCTCATCCTAAACATTTTTTCCATCTAGAGACACACTTGTTAAATCAGGAGAGGGACCGATTCAGAATATTCCACAAATACCCGACAGCCAAAATCTCGCCCTCCCTTCCGAATTGCCGAGAATTGATTGAGCCATTTTAGATAGCTGGGATGACCTAGCGTGGACTTCATTGTAGTTTACATGGTGAAAAAGACTCGTCTAATAATTTCATCGAATCCTTGTTGTAGTAAATAGAAATTAGAATTATACCCCAGCCTCTCCCGTGGGCAATTCAAATTCGCAATTCGGGAAGAGGTTGTGAATTTGTTGGAGGAGGAAATCAACATTCGCTTTCAAAATTCCAGTTGTGTTGACTAGAACAGCAGGAATGTTGTTGACACCTATGTCACGATAGAGGCCACAAGCCTAGGAAATGAGCTATGTAAGGCACAAATGTCACAAAAATTTTGAGGTAAGAACTCACTCCTGCCTTTGGATCTGGAACATAGGTGCCGTTCACCTTAACACCAGGTACCACATCCTTATGAGCACTTAAAACCTCGGTCACTCCAAGTCCAATTAATGCAATGTCCCCGGGTTCACTCCTTCTATGCCAATTCTCTGGGAACGTATGGTTCTGAAAAATTGACTTGAGCGTGTCTGTTGACAAAACACCATCTGTTCCATTTGCAAAGAAGTTCAGCGTAAAGGAAGATTCTCCGTATGAGAGGAGGTAACGGCCAAAATGGTATTCCAGAATTGGGTTGTTGGCCAGGGAGTCTAGAAACCTGGCATAACGAAACTCCTGCATGGTTTTGTAGGAGACGACAGATTTGGGCCCTGTGATGGTCGAATCGTTGCCGTACAGAGCAACGTAGTCAAGCAGCTGTCAGATAAGGTAAGTAATGAAGTCTGTAAAACCGAAAGATGATACAAATTAACCTGGTTAAAAAGCTCCGGGTCCAAGTGCACATTGTCACCAACTGCGTAATCACGGCGAGTCATAGAGACATCTCCTACATAAAGAGTATTAAAGATTTCCATAGAACTGATCTAACATAATGATCGCACCTTCGAAGCGACCATGAGTTGCGAGTCCTTTGGTTTGATTACCGTCGATATTTTCTGGGAGGGGGGGAATTTTCTCCGTGGGACCACCGATAGAGACCTGGTTTGTATAGGCGTTTCCTCGTGCGAGCTTTTCGTTGCGGTAAGACAACAAAATGTTGGTTATTTGAGAGTGAAGCTCACCATCGCAAAAGCGGCAATGCCTGCGGCCAAGTTGTATTCCATGTTGAAACCTTCTCCAACACCGTTGATAATATCTTCGAAAGTTGCGATACCACTGTTAATGGAATAAAGAAGTGAGGTAAGCGAAAACTGGAAAAGTGAAACCAACCTCCTGGGAATATAACCCTGTAGTGCCATCATGGTCATAGGCTCGAGAGAGATAGGACTGTCACCAACTCACATGATTAGCTAATGTGTTCAACCCAGCTGAGCAGTAGTAAGTGTAAATATAAGACTAGGATATAGGGATTGGTACTCACGACAAGGACCACGAATATCATGCTTTCCTGGGGCCTTGTAGTGATGATACTTATCTGAGAGAAAATGAATACAATCGATACAAAAGTAGCGGTGCATAATCACCAGGAATCTGTTTTATGCCTGTATTATTCTGCTTAGGTGGAAGAGAGATAACCTTCCCTCCAGGGAAGGCGACAACAGCAACAGCAGAGAATAACACAAACGATCCTTTGAAAACTTGAATCATGGTCAAAATACAACTACCAAAGAGCATCGAGCAAGAGTTAAATATCTTGCTTGCCATAGGCCAGAGAATTTACACACGCATTCGGAATGTGGCGGCAAACCAGGATCAGCCGCGGAACCTAGGATCAGCGGAGCAAGGTAAGAGGAGCTTAACTTTCGGGCTGGAGGGTTCAAAAAGCGAAGATGTTGTTTTTCATGAAGAGAGCAAGATGAGACGCTCTGGGATGGCCTAAGAGAAGAGGAGTTCTGATTTGGTGGAAAAAACAAAACTTGCTTACTCGGTGATGCTTACGAGAAATCAAGCAAGACGAGCAGAGCTTCGATATAGAAAGCCAAGGAAAGCACAAAATCATAGCAATGAATGATTTGAAAGTTGGTCCGTCATTATTGTAGAATTCAAAACGAGAGTCATGATGGTTGAGAATGAGTGGTTCCCATGGCTCTCACGTGAACTTGTCACACCGTGCCTCCGTTGTCTGAGAAAAGAACTGAGTGAACATTCGGAGATTGTATGCGGCATAATTTGATAAGGCCATGCATAGTTACGTTCGTGAATACCAAGACTCCATCACACGATACTAAGAAGACCCTGCTTTCTCCCTTGTAGCTAAGATAGGGAGCAGGCGCATGATGCATCATCACGTGTGGGTGACAGCCTGTGACCAAACGGAGTGACGGTCAGCCCTGATCCACTTCAAAACGGATTGGGCATTCCCCACAGGCCTTTTTCGAATAAAATCTCATTGTCACACCCTCGGGAGAGTTTATCTTTAGGCATTAACAAAGCCCTTTTGTTTGATTCTCCCCGCATTAATGCGCCCAATCCTTGGCAGTGAAATGTCACGCTGGCTCACGTGATGATCCATCATGCGCCTGCTCCCTATCTTACCTTGATAAGGTCCTGTGGTTGTAAGTCTTTCTCTGTGCTAGATTTAGCATCCAACGAAGCAGCGCTGTCACTCTTCTGATCTGGGTCTTCCAATAATTCATTCGGGTACAGGCCCACAACAACCAACCATGTCGGGTATACCGCAATCACAAAAAGCGCAAGTTGGATTCCGATCGAAACCCAAGGATCCACAGAGGCAGAGGCATTGAGCCCATACGCTACCGCCTGCGCAAACGATTCAATACCACGGAGGATTCCAGTGTATCGTGTGAGCTCGGTTATGTCGCTGGTCACTGGCAAGGAGCAATACAAGTCAAGATGTGAAGAAGCAAGAACGGCAAGGGAGAAACGAACAGGTTCCCATAATATAATACAACCAAGATTGCAGTATTTGTTTTGAGAAGCTCCATAAAACTTCCACAAAGAAGCCCTTCACATATCCCTCTGATTTCCAGTCCAGCACTGGGTTCGTCTTCCTGAACTGCGAAATGACCGCAACTGCAAATGCCCAAGTTACTACATGGACAAATACGACGATCCAGAAGCCAATGAGGATGCGTCGGCGTTGCGGGAGTCGAGGTGTATCGAGAAGATGGGAGATCAGCTGCGAGCCAAGTAGGATAGGGATGTTGCCGAGGAAACCATTGAGGGCCCGGGCGCGAACAGAGAAGTACACAGTCGCGAAGGTTGAGGAATAAGAATTGAAGTACGCAGCAGTGAAGATAGGAAGGAGCAACAAAACCTGAAAAAATAGGTTAAAAGAAGATATTTGGAAGGGACAAGGACAGCCAAAACCAACCTCTCTACGTCTAAAAGCCTTCCCTAAATCGCGGATTGTTTGGCCGAATGAGACTTTGGGAGCAGGTTGAACCTTGGTCCCATCGCTTCCTATTTGTAGCGCTCAGCCAGAATGTACAAATAGCAGAATCTTTTACACACTCTGAACTTTTTCGGGCGGAGACAGCAACAATGCAACGGGGACAGATAAACATTGCAATGCGATGAAGACGAGGTAAGTATCTATAGGAGTAAAGGTGTTAGTTTGTAGGATACCATTTGACCGTTATGTAACTTACCAGTACTGACATGACCTTTCTTATTTGTGCCCTTGTTCAGACCAAGAACAATGGCACCACCAATCAGAGGACCAAGGGTCCTCCACCACACCCAATAGCTTTTATGCATTAAGGTTGTGGAAAAAAAAAGTTGAATGCATTCACGCTTACTTAAGATATCGGCCTCGCTTGGCTGGTTCTGGATAACCCACGGCAACAGCACCTTCCGAAGCCCAAAACAAGCCCGCGGATATTCCATCGATGACCTAACGTGCCGATTATAAGCTATCATCGCATGTAAATGGGGTGCCATATTATCACTTACCGCACCCAAAAGTACGAACCAGACCACTCCAAATTTGACATTTGTGTACAAGCCAGCGGAGTATAGAGGGTATCCAACGGCACCGAGAACTAAAGTCCAGGAGAGACCAATGTAATTAGATACTGTAGCACCGAGGAGACAAAAGATCCCCATGAGCCCGAAGACGAGGGCATTTGCTGCGTTGACAAGATAAGGTTCTTGAGCACCACCAGCGCCAAGGGAGTTCATGGCATTCCATAGACCAGGAGCTGTAAAGCCTACAATGCCAATAACATGTGCATTAAACCTGGGCAGGAAGAGATGAGATCTTGAGGTTCGAAGAGAGGAGTTTAATAGGAATACAACACATACCAAGTTGTGCGATACCAAACCCTTTTGGTATTTTCAGTTTGTGCCTCAGACATCTTCAAATAGATTCTGGCGAACTTGGCCTCGAAAAAATATCATGCGGTTCAAGGAAGCTTTATGTATGTCCCAAGAGGGATGTTGTGTGGATGGCGCCATTTACCTGAAAGATGAGTCTGCTTGTTGGCGCAGAAGCTTGTGAGAGAAGCGCAAGATGATAACACCCTGTAAAGGAGAGAATAATTGATAGTGTTCCTGGAACAGGGACC
Source organism: Flagelloscypha sp. PMI_526 (assembly GCA_021399455.1). Lineage (NCBI taxonomy): Eukaryota > Fungi > Basidiomycota > Agaricomycetes > Agaricales > Niaceae > Flagelloscypha > Flagelloscypha sp. PMI_526. The sequence continues at coordinate 23,776 of JAJTUO010000209.1, forward strand.
AAAGCAGCGGCCGGGCGGCATTGAGCATTGAGGAGCCATCAAGAATGAGGTGCTTTCTGTTCAACATGTTATGATGTCAAACAAGCAACAATGTTGATTCTTTCCGGTCCCGCCAGACAACCATATGAGAAGAATAAACTGCAAAGCACCTGATAAGGATTCAGTTTCAGTGCAACCATGACGGTTTTATCCAAGGAGAGGATGGGAAGAGCGCCCGCACCTGGACCAGCCATTGGCGTAACACGATTTATGGAATTCTTGACTGCAAACTTCTCCGCTCCTTTTACCACGGCTCATACAACTAAGTATAATCGTTATGTTGCTTTTCAATGGTATTATTCCGAAGAGTTTTCCACAGGACCAAACATTTTTGCCTAAAATCTTGACTAGGTCAAAAATTGGTTGGCTAATATTCTTCATTCCTTGGTTCTTTTATTTTTAAGATTCTTTCGGATATAGGTTGGAGGAACGTGCACCGTAGATACATGTACACCATCAAGTGGACTGAACGACTGTTGCGAATTTTTGTAAGCTTAAATCATGTAGAAGACAAAATCGGAAGAGAGGAGGTAAATGTCTTCCTTGAGAGATATAAACCTATATATAAACTAGGATAGGTAGACTATAATCATCTTGAAAGGGTTATTTCGTAAGCTCTTCAATAGTACCGTCAAGCACACGCGGAGGACTGGTATGGAAGGGGCGGACTTTGAACGGTTAAGGATCGAAGGTTTGAACAAGTGCTGCCGCACGGGCGGCTCTAAAAAGAGGTTTCTCTTGACCACCACTACTGACCATGTCAAAGGCTCTTTTGGACTCTGAATTATATGGCGGTGAGTTAACATGCTACTTCTTTTATGTTCGGGGTTTATCTTGTGGTTTAAGACATCTACGGCGACGAAGAAGGCAATTTTGACGGGGCCGCATCCGTCTCACCTATATCGACCCAAACTATGACCAGCGCTGAGTCTAACAGCCTCCCAGCAAAACCTATGCCGATTCAGACATACACCTCGTCCTCTTCACTAAAGCCAGCGTCTGCGGCTGGTTTACCTGCCAAACCTTCACCTGAAACCGCGTCAACGCCTCCGTCAAGCACTCTCTCATACTCGGCGCAGATCGCACAGCAATTCTCAAGTTACTCTCAAACTCCGAGCCAGGAACGTCAACAGAGCCGTATGTCCTCTGCTCCTGCACCCATCCCGACTTCCATTGGTGGAACCACTTCGGTTACTCCCGGTGGAAATGGACAGGACAGCATCTTTGGCAAGAAACCTTCCGAGATGCATGATGCCGGGTAAGCGACGTTACATATATTTTTTATGGCTTTGGAATCTTGCCATACTGCACGCGCGGGTTCAGCCCATAGAACGCACCCCTCCACCCATATAGCTGTTAGATATCAGCCTGCTACTATCGCGTGCCCTGCTTTTTGTTCTTGTTTCCTTTTTCGTCTATCTGCTTTCGCTTCCAGTACTAATGCTGTCTATGTTTTCTCTTTCATTTCCTCATATCTCTTGATCTGTCTTCACTTGTTGCTCATCGCCTGCTCCAACGTACCATCTTCGACATTTTCACTCACTCACGCACGCACGAAACACAACATACCTTACCTCTCTACTCAACCTCACGCTCGAATGTACTTGCACGCACTCTCGGACACAATAGGAAACTCTTCATTGGCGGTCTCAATTGGGACACCACTGATGGTATGCACACATTTTTACACTACTCTTCCCCGTTCTCTACGGTTCAATGGCATGTTTCCTCATTTTCAAATTTTCTTCAGAGGGACTTCGAGACTACATGTCTCAATTTGGCAAAGTTGATGCCTTAACTGTAATGCGAGACCCTAGTGGAACATCTAGAGGCTTTGCGTTCATGACTTTTGAAGACCCGAGTGTACTGGATATAGTGCTCTCTAAAACTCATCATCTCGATGGGAAATTAGTATGCAGCTTCTTATCCTTTCCCTTTACACCCTTTTGTTGAAATATTTTCTTTTCTCTTCCCTTTAGATCGACCCTAAACGTGCTATTCCACGTGAAGAACATCTCCGCAATACACGATATTTCGTTGGTGGACTTGCGTCCGCTACGACGCCTGAAACGATGAAGTCTTTCTTCGCTGCATTTGGTAAAGTCGTCGATGCGACTGTAATGATGGACCGCGAGTCCAATAGGAGCAAAGGGTTCGGCTTCGTTACGTTCGAGGATGCCACACAGGCTACAACGGATCAAATTTGTGGGAAGATTGGGTTGATTTTAGATGAGAAAGAGGCATGTCCTTTCTATTTATTTATTCATTCGTATGGATAGTTTACTAACCTTGGCTATTCGTTTAGATCGAAGTGAAGACTGCAGAAAAACGGACAAACCGAGACAGCACCAGACCCATGTCCACACCCAGCCCCATCAGTGTCGTTCAGACCTCCACACCTCCACCCAACAACGTCATGGGTACTACCCTTATGAACCAACAGCAGCAACAACAGCCACTCATGAACCCAATGGCGCTCATGTCTGGACCCGGCCAGTTCATGAACATGAATCCCATGAACGGCATGAACCCCCAGATGATGCGCAACGGCGTCAATCCCATGATGAACATGGGCATGGGCGGGATGAACCCGATGATGATGGCTGCCATGGGTATGAATCCTATGATGAATATGAATGCTATGAGCGGCATGGGAGGAATGGGCATGGGCGCTGCAGCAATGGGAATGAACCCTATGATGAACGGCATGGCTGGTATGATGCAAGGCATGCCCAATATGGGGATGATGGGAGCTGCCGCAGCCGGCGGTGGTGCTGCTGCTGGAGGACAAGTTGGGATGACGGGTATCGCTGGTGCGGGAGCAGGTATTGGACGTGGCGCAGGCGTTGTTGGGGCGGGAGCCATGGGTACAATCCCAGGCATGCAAAGGCAAGGCGTTGCTGCTGCTGGTGTTGCAGGGAATGGAGGCGTGCAGAGGATGGCTTCTGGAGGGGTGGGCCCTGCAAGGACGACTCAGCGCGGACAGCATAACTTCCATCCTTATTCACGATAATTGGTGTTGGTTCTGGCTCTTTCTTTACCGTACTTATTTTCACTCCTCTGGTCATCCATGCCATGTAGTATACCTTACTGTAGTAAACCAGACTCCTCAATATTTTTCATTAGGTCTCTAAGTAGGTTGTAGGATAATCTTCCTTCGTTAATAGCCCAGTTGAATGTGCTTATGAATCGTCGAGACGTCTAATCCTTCTTTTGCGATGCACGATTGGAGTAAATCATGTCCGTGAAAGGTCTAAAAAGTGCGTCAGAATGTTCTAACATCGACGGGCCATAAAATAACATACCCTTCGAACCGCAAGGCGATTTGGTATACAATGTAAACGAACAAAGTCACAAACAGACCCGCAGGAGAATTATACCTAACCCAGGCTAAGAAAAGACGGACATTCTCCTGAACGAGTAAACTTACCACAAAGCGGTTGCAAGAAATGACATGGTACTGCCATCGTACATGGGGTCACGTAGGACATTGAAAGGAAACCTGTGGTCACGAAACAAAATAAGCTTCCTATACGAAGAAACACGCGAAGACTTGCCCTTCAACCCGATGGTCCATAAGAATACCAAAGTAATCGCCTACGTTAAATAAAAATATCAGACAACGATGTATGTTTTCAAGACATGACAGAAACAAACCCAAGAAAGTACCAGTAATACCCAAAGACCAGGTCGAAGTAATCACAAAGATTTGCCCGACGAAGAACAGCATCACTGGGAGGACAATGTCCAATGGTTCAGGCAATAATTCGACTTGAGGTTGGGTTTGAAGCGCAGCTCGGTACCTTTTTGATAAATGACTTGAGAAAAAGGACATAGGAGAGCGGAGAAGTGCGGACGAACAGAGAATCACGAAACATGCCCGCCGAAAAGATGCACGCGGCGAGGAAGTATGTTCCATAATACGCGTTTCCACCGAAGATACGGGTAATTGTTTTATTGCGGTACTCTATATTGGCAGACGTTAGTCAGTAGTTCTGAACGGGGAGTGTTTGAAATGCGAAAAATTTGAATTTTTAAAAACCTACCATTTCGGGCGACAATGTTCCAAGCAGTAGGATTGAAAACAATGGCTGCAAGAGCAAGTTGCAGGTTTTTGTCGTTGAAGTCGATGTATTGAGTCAGAGCAGAAGTCGTGAAGGTCATGGCTGTAGCTGAAAAAGAAAGGAACGAACGTGTCTTCACTTTATGGCCTGTCTTGTTCTCAAACCACCATCATCAAACTCTCCTGCTGCCCACCACGAGTGTCTACCACATTTCTTTTGAATCTAGATAACTCAAGAATCACTTCTGGTCACTATTTGGATTAGGATTATTTGTGAGCACCGTCGGCGTCCACGCACCAAATCCACACGTGCAAAAGTCTGCTTTAATACCGCGGCATTTCGACGTTTTGGATTCAACGTCGCCGTTCACGTACCGCCTTAGTCATTGTTTACCCGAGCTTGAGAAGAGACTGGCTCATCTTGTTCTCATCGAGGAGTTAAAGCCGCGGATATGTTCGTAGAGTGTCGCTGCCAAAAGCTACACAGTTCAAGTCTGACATGTCGTCCTCTTGTGAAAGGACCTTGTTTTAGAGTATAAAAGGCCACAGCTCAAAGCCATTTGATCTAACCGATTTCCTGCTTTTGTCCCCACATAACCATGAGCGAGCTTCAATTCAAAGGTTACGCGTATGTTCATCCTTCTCATTCGGAGAACGCCTATTTTTTGTTCAACCGCTGCCACAGCGTCCACGACACTTCCAAATGGACAGAATTCAAGTTGGTTGAATTTCAACCCAAGACTTTCGAAGCAGACGATGTCGATATCAAGGTTGAATGTTGTATGACCTTGTATCCTCTACAGTCCTCCGCATGTTTATAGTGACACTTGATGTCTTTTTCAGGCGGGGTCTGTGGGAGTGATGTTCATACCATTACCGGAGGTTTGTAGTCCTAACTCTTGTTAACGGGGGCTTTGACGAACTATTCTAAGGATGGGGTCAGCCGATTCTCCCTGTCATTGTCGGTAAGCTCGAATATTTGCCTTTATTTCATTCAAATTTGATTTAAAGAGGACTTTTCAGGCCATGAGATTGTAGGAACAGTTGCCCAAGTCGGCTCGAACGTCACTGAATTCAAAATTGGCCAACGGGTCGGTGTCGGGTTTGTCTTCCCTGCTCCTCTTTTTCTCTCCTATTATTAATACATGAATTGGGTCTCAGTGCCCAAATCTGCTCCTGTGGCACATGTTCCCTCTGTACCAGCGATCACGAGAACTTCTGTGCCAATGGGCCCGTTTACACATATAACTCGTTATATCCTAACGGAGACAAGGCATATGGTGGATACAGTACTGCGATCAGGGCTAATCAACGCTTTGTCTTCCCGATTCCTGACGCTCTTAGCTCGGAGCAAGCTGCGCCCATGCTTTGCGGAGGGTTGACTGTGTTTAGTCCCCTTCTTAGGCATGGCGTTGGGTGAGTCCTTAATTAATATGGCAGAAATACTGTTGTTTATAGATTGTTAGTCCGGGACAGAAGGTCGCTATTGTTGGAATGGGAGGTCTTGGCCATTATGCGGTTCAATTCGCCAAAGTCAGTTGCACATTTGCCGGTTTGATCGAAGATTTTTGCTTCATTTTTTTTCACCATTAGGCTCTCGGTGCGGAAGTCACAGTTTTCTCCCACTCAGCTCGCAAGGAAGCAGATGCAAAGGCGATGGGTGCAGACAACTTCGTCGTAACTGGCGAAGGCCCAGGCTTTGCGGAGCCTTTCAAAAATACACTTAACTTGATTCTTGTGACTGCAAATGTTTCGGAGGTATATCGATAGTCTTCTATATCGTGTACCTCAACTCACTCATATTCTTAGGGTGTTCTTTTGAATGAGCTCCTCTCGACGTTGACATTCCAAGGACGGCTTGTTGTCGTTGCCAGCCCTAATGACCCACTTCCTCCGGTGATTGCTTACAGTCAGTCCTATCTTGTCTAACACCTCTTTCATTCTCGGTGCTCACATTTCTTTTTGCTCGCAGATCTTTTGGCCAAAGCTGCGTCTATCACTGGGTCTAGCATCGGTTCGAAGAAAGACGTCACCCAAATGCTCAATCTCGCTGTTGAGAAAGGTGTGAAGAGCTGGGTTCAAGTCAAGAACAGTTACGTTGTTTTCCATCTGTGAAGTATAAATGCTGATTTGCGTGTAGTGTCTGAAGCTGGCGATGCCGTGAAGGACGTGCATGAAGGAAACGTTAGGTATCGGTTCGTGCTTAAGAATGACATTCCCTTGTAGTCTTTGTATATTCCAAATCGATTTTCTTCAGAGTTTCAGTGCCCACCTTTACAGACTAATAGTTTGGGAAGGCTATTCCAATTTGTCTATTACAACGGGAAACATGTCTGTGCACAAAACAGACGTGTTAATAGAACGGTAACGCGAAAGACACGGGTCAGATGAGGTGGATTGCGACCAATACCCTTGTCCCATTTTTATCTCTTTGACCTTCTCTGACATGCGTTCAAATGGCATTCCTCATTTTACAAACAGTGATTTGTCTCGAGGGCCCGTGGAAAGATAATATAATAGTTGTTCCTCCATTCCTCTGGTCCGCTTTGCTGCAGCATGAGTGACATTAACTTACCCAGTCTCCGTCGCTTTCCAGGTGATCTAAATCTGATCGCAGCAGTACAAAAACCATATATAACATGAACGACAAGTACGAAAAGCTGCTGATACATACCCTTTTTGATCACTAACAGCCATGTTCGAAACTGCTCGTCTCATTCTTCGCGGATACGATGCCTCTCGCCACAAGGAAACTTTAACAAAGGGACTGAACAACTTTCAGATGTACGAGCGTCTCACAAATCGTCCTTTGGTCCCTGCATCAGAGAAAGACATCGACGGTTTCATCAACAATATGGCCTCTTCCCAGCTCCTCTTTGCAATGCTGCACTTGAAAGAACAGCCAGACGTAGTTGTTGGTTGGGTGCACAGTTCATTGGACAGTGCAAGGAGTAGAAACGGACAGTTTGGAATTGCACTCTTCCCAGAGTTTTGGGGGAGCGGATTTGGAAGAGAAGTTATTGTGAGCCTCCTTGATTATGCCTTCGATAATCTTGGATACCATCGAATGGGGTTGAGTGTGCATTCTGGGAATACGAGAGCTATGCATCTGTATCAAAGGATGTAAGAGCTCTAGATTTTGCTCACATTAGCTACGATTAAGCATCGTTGACGCATATTTACAGTGGGTTTGTGGAGGAGGGTAGGGTTCGAGAAACGATATATCAAGCTGGTAAATGGGAGGATTCAGTGAAGATGGGACTTCTGAAGAAGGAGTGGAAAATGATAAAGCAAAGGAGTTCGTAAAAAATTATGCTTGAAAGGAAGAATAAGCAGTCAAACTTAAACTAGACTGGTACGTTACAGTTGGTTTGCTTTAATTAATGAGGCGAGAAACCTCAATACTTACAGCCGCCTGACCCCGCATGCCCAAGACAAACAGTTCTTTCAAACAGCATTTTTGACTTCTGTGTTTTGTCAACATATTAAGGACAATGAGAGTATAATCGAAACAATGTGGATTGGATAATGCAATCCATTTCAACCTCGACAACCTCCAGATGGGAAATCCCGTGGAAACCCCACCCACTAGATACAAAAGTGGCTACTCGAAAACTGGTGAAAGCACTTATGCTATTCCATGTCTTAACTTTGCCGTATGTGGAGGAAACTATGCCAAGAACACCATCAGCGCTAGCCAAGATACTCTTTTCACTACAGCAAATCTCGAACGGGATAATATAGATACAAAAACAGCCTTCCAGGTTGTATAAATGCAAAAACAGCATCGGTGTGCTGTGTAAACAAGATACAATAATATAATATAATTACATAAATACACTGATTTTGGCAAGGGAGTGCTCCTCACTCCTCACTCTGGTGTACCTGATCTATCGGATAAATAAGTTTGGGCAAAGCGAAGCGAGCGACAAATGGTGATTGTGATGAGTGCGAGGGCCGGTAATTGCAAGAAAGAGAGAAAGAGAAAAGATGCAAATGAGCGTGTGGGGTGGACGTGCGTGTGGAATCGATGGTGTGGAATGCCGATAAATATTGGGGTGGTTGTGTGGAGGAGAGACGTGGTTGATTGCTTGCAACAAAAAGAAAACATAAATAGAGGGCTCATCCCTCGATAAGTTAGGACCTGGGTGTCGAAGTGAACCGACGTTTTGACAAATTCCAGAAATGAACCTATTGGAAACGAATGGGTTCATCTTGTAAAAGCCAGACAAGAAAATTTTTGGCTAACCTCAGAGAGTCATATGATGCGAAGGATGGTGATGACTCGGGTGGTGATAATACATCCCTTGTCCGTACGACATGGACTGTGGCTGCGAATGTTGCTGTTGAAGCGAGTGGTGAGGGTGATGATGGTGGTGAGGGAACATCGGCACAGGAACAGGTACCGTCTGAGGATGTTGGTGGTGACCAGCCGCTGACTGCTGCTGGAAATCGTATTGAGACTGAGCAGAGGTCGACGTCGTTGGCAGATCAACTGAATAAACAGCTGGGCTCTCCATGACTGGACCGCTGTTGCTGGGAGGCACCCCAAATGAAGCAGGCGAATCTGAACGATACATCTGCGCTCCAAACATCCCTTCGCTCGAGGTGCTAGTGCTAGTCGAAGGAGGGGCACTGCTGCCTAAGTTCATGACGGCGTTCATCTGCTCGGGCAGACCGTGGGTATTCAGAGAATTTCTTTTCGATTCCCCTTCCCCGAGAACCACAGAACGAGTTGATGGTGAACTATGCGTTGACCCGGCCCGGCTTGTACGACCGGTCACCGCAGCATACGCATAAGGATGATATGGACCTCTGTCTTGTGACTGATGGCCAGGACTCCCAGCAGCACCATCAAGAAAGCCCATTGAGCTGCTTCCGCTGCCTGAACGTTGAGGTGCATCTCGATGTAGTGAAGGCGTCATGCTCCTGTGTCTCCTCACCGGGCCGGGTCCGCTGGCGTAAAAGTTTTCGAGTGAGGACACCATGGGCTGGGGAGGGGACGGCGAAGATTGCTGCTGCTGAGAATGGAGATCGAACTGAACCTTCTGGGGGGGAGCAGAGGCAGCCATCCCGCCAAGAAGGTAAGAGTCATCGTTGTACGACGAAGGACCAGAGCTATTCTGACGATGGGGGGCATAGTAGCTGGAGGCAGGAATTGGTACGTTGTTCATGGCAGGACTGTCTACGCTTCTCGTACTCCATGCAGGGCTGGCATCAACACCCCCGTTGGTGGATCTCGGAAGAATCCATTCTGGGTTGGAAAAATCGGGGACTTGACCGCCCGGACCAGTCAAGGTCTGCGCATTGAATGTTGTGGTGAGAGAAGAGGCGGATGTGGGCACGGGAACGCCAGTGAAGAGAAGTCCTTCCTGACGGGAAGTCGAGGTTGTTGTACCTGCTGCATTCTCGTAGTGACCAACATCAATAGCGTTCTGTGTCTGTGGCTGAGGGGCAGCTATGGAATCACCAGTCGATGAAGGGGCAGTAGGAACAGTGCCGAAGCCATTAATGCCTCCACCCATACCCATTCCAGCCCCCATTCCAGTCGCACCTCCAAACATGCCGAGTTCGTTGCCAATGCCACCCGTTTCGTCATGGCTCATGTCGCTATTGGTCATTTCGACCTCCGACGTAGATCCAGAGCCTGGACCTTCCTCTTCGCTCGCGCTGGGTCCTGAATCTTCACCTTCAAGACTTTCCTCCGAAATGTTCTCCTCTTGACTTCTGGACTGGTCAGCCGCATCCCCTTTCTCGTGCGTTCGCAGGTGCTGCCCAAGGTTATCGCTCCGAGAGAAACGTTTGCGACAACGGGGACACGCATACGGTCGCTCATGCGTGTGTGTTCGAAGATGGCGCTTCAAATGCTCCATCCTTTTGAAGAACTTGCCACACGATGTGAGAGGGCAAATAAAAGCTTTTCCCAAGGTCGCAGGAGGAAGGGAAGCACTACCACCGTAATATCCAGGGGTTTGCGAGAAGGAGTTCGTGGCATAGTTAGCGCTGTACGACCCTCCTGTATAGTGCTGCATATTAGGAGTCAGGGTAGACCCTGTGGGTTGGGCGGGCTGAAGTGGAAAAGGAGGTTGGGGATACGGAGCACGATGGGTGCCATCGTAACTACGAGTGCGCTGTGGTGAGCCATATGACTCGCCGTGTGCGTATGGAAATGTGTCTCCAAACCTGCCAAGTCCCATTCCGACTCCAGGACCTGCGCTAACAACACCTGGCCCGTATGGTTCAGGCGCAACGCTCGACTTGCCTCCCAGTTCGCCTCTAGCTTGCCGGATGAACATATCGGCCGCTGTTGGTGCATCACCGGTACTAGGACCGCTCGAATTGGAAGAGGCAGAATAATCTGGGTTGTCATAGTCGCTAAAGTCACTGCCATAGTCACGCTCGCGGCTAACGGAGGAATCGTATGCGGTATAATGCTGACCCCGCAAGTCCGTGCGACCTCGCTGTTGCTGCTCATTCTCAGTGTCTTGTCGAATGGCGCTCAGGAGCGCTGACTTAGCGCCTTTCTTGCGACGTTGTTTGTAGGTCGAAGCGCCCTCGAACAGATTGAGCATGGTGAGGAATGGATTTTCTGCACAGCATTGAGAAAGAGAGTCAAAGTCCGGACATCGGAACATACCTGGATCCGTATCAGGATTTTCATTATCGTCCTTTCTCGCGATGAACTGCTCATAGAGGCTGCGCTTGGAGTCGTAGGTGAAGCTCAATGCAGGCTCCCCTACAGTCTTGGTGGTTGGATCCATACCTGCCTTCTCGCGCTTGAGATCCCTTTCAAGGGCATCGAGGAACAGGCGATCGTGGGGAACGGAGAACCAAAAGAAGACCTTTTGTTTCTTCTGCGTGCGCACACATTGATACTTGAACAGCAGATCCAGGAAAGCACTCTTCGGCTCTTCCAAACTCGCATCGACCCCAGGCTTGAGATTGCGAAGATCAGAAAATACACCTTCTTCGAACTTCTTGTGGTTTATGACAGGGCGGCCAAAAGCCTGTTGGTATCAAACTTTAGAGTTGCAATGAAGGGCCGGGGAAGAAAAGGACAAACCTCAAAGCGAAAAACAAGGGCACGAACAATATCGGTGCCGGAGACATGATAGCGACCAGCCCAAAGCACGCAAGACACATACTCTTGAGTTGGAAGCAGGAAACGACTAAGGGCGGGGTGGGAGACAGCAGTGGCTGGGCCGGGAGCAATATTACCAGACTCGGGATTGGGGAAAGAAGGCATCGAAAGCCCGAGGTCGTCCGAGTCCTGCGGCTGGTCCCAATGCGTTGGAGCTTGCTCGAGAAAGAGCTACAAAAGACGCTAAATAAATAATGCATATATGATACACGAATATTGCATTACCTTGAGACGGTCGAGGTAAGCGAGCTTGTCTTGCTCATGAGGTAAGAGAGGGCGCGAGAGGGCGCCTGGAAGACGAGGGGAGATAACCGTCTCTACGGCCGACTGGGACTCTGGCTGGCAGGCTCGTGCGGCGAAGGAGTGAAATTGCTGGTGTCTATGGGCATCGCCAGGTCGAGCGGTGTGCTCTGAAGGGTCAGTGTGGCTCGCAAGTTCATCGCTGGGAAGCTGAAGGGTCAAGGAAGCACGCGAGGCGTGAGTTGGCCTTGGTGGAATAATAGAAAAATCGTCAGCCATTGCGTCCCCCGCCAGCCTGGCCGCGATGAACGTTGTGGTGGGAAGCAAGCCTGAACACAGTTAGGCGCCATCAGTATCGCCTCCTCCAGGCTTTTCCTCTTCCCATCATCCTCTCTGCTGATCCCACTGCCCATACGCTCCGTCGTCAACCACCCTGCCTATTTTTCACTCCTCTCACCTTTTTCACCTCACCCCGCCATGCTCTATTGATTTTCTTTCTGCGCCCTCGAATCATTAAACCCTGAGATCTGCGGCACACGCGTGACTTGGACAGATGGCTGATCTCGCCGCTACGTAGCTCTCCTGTTGTGCCAACGCAAGCCAAAAGCCCAGTTTGAGAACAGATTGCCATATCAGTGTCTTGCTCGTCGTGCAGGAACTCCCAATGCCGAAGCTCGGTGTCAGCCCATTTGAGGCTTTTCGCACATTTACGGCCCTGAACGCGACAAACATCATTATCCTCTCACCAACAACCCACACATATGACAACATCGCGAGGGATCGCTGTTCCATCTTGTTGCGCTCATTTGAACCTTACCACGTGTAGCTGCTTCTTCTTTACTATAGTAGCGTTTATACTCTGTAACAAGTATATAGGCTCCTAGCCATCCGAATACAACCCAAGAACAACCTAATACTCCCACCATTCCGCTTCGGTTGCCGAGAACTAGAAAAGCCAATTTCTATACTTTTGGACTCACGAAAGATCATCCGAAGCACCGTTGACTTCGTCCATGCGACCCCCATTTGGATGAAGATATGTTGCGTTCGTCCTTGATCCGGCAGCTGTCCATCGTCTCCTCCTTCAACCGGTCAACAGACAGATTACAAACAGGCTTTTTTCTGTCCTCCTAATGACTTTCATCTCGACATTTGTCGACAAACACAATACGTTCGAACAGACAAACGAGACCGATATGCCGTGTAATCAGATCGGTCCATGCATGGTATTTTCGCCTTTTTTACAAATACATTCAACTCCGAGTCCTTGTTTGTACTCTTCCCGTATTTGAGCACGTTCATTTCCGTCAACGCAGCGCACACCCTTGTGGTTCGGGGACCTTGGTAGTCGTGTTTAACACGAAGCGAAGACTTAAGCTTAAACTGACCCCAAACGTCCTCAACGAACGCAAGCTTTGCTGATCCTCAGATCGACCTGGGACATAGCTTTCTAGACAGGAGAAAATCTCTCTTATGTAAATTGGTAAGCTTTTCTCTCAGAATCGTAATGAGTAGGCTTCTCCTGGCAACAAGTGTGTGATATTTCACCTCACTCGAATTCCAAGAACGTACAAAGTATCACATCATATAGTCCAAATGATTCGGTCCAAAAACTCAAACGGTCATGACAACCGGTCCACCACCTCCCACATTCTCAACTTCTTCAAGGCTTTCTTAGCTCTCTCCTCAAGCGACCCAGTCGATTCGTCAAAAACGCGAGGCTTCTTCCACATCTTAAACTTTCCGCTCTCAAGGAACCCCTGTAAATGAACAGCAAATATAGTTTCGAAGATCGCAGGGTCCTTTGAGCACGCGAGTTGTGTTAGGTAAAAAGGTCAAACGGAGAGACGGAAATCGACTAACCTCATAGATCGAAAAGGCAATGCTTCTCTTGAACGAGACTTTCTTTCCCTCCACAATCTTCATCTGCTCTGGCAAAGGATTCTCCTCTGAATGCGCTCACCTTCCCTCCTTCTCCATCG
>JAJTUO010000021.1:600000-777561 GCA_021399455.1 Flagelloscypha sp. PMI_526
ATCCCGCAAGCCAAAAAGCCGAATTTATATTCTCAGAGAGTTCCAGTGCTGTAGAGGCTCTTATAGGGTCGAAAAAACGATATTATATGTGTTAGGATGTTCGTTCGTCGAGATGAATGAGGACACTGGTTCTGTTGGTTCTGCATTGAAAGCTTCTCTGGGAGACGTTCGGCCTGCTGCTAATATGATTGCAGGCGCTACATTTAATCATCAAGACATGTTGAAGCGGAGGCTCTGATAGATGAAAAGAGAGATTTAGGTATTTCTTTTCCGTTTCTCTTACTTTCGAGTCCCTTGGCTGATTAAAAAATGTACACTTAGAAAATTGATTGTATAACTTGTCGCTCTTGGCTGAAGATGGGCGTACAAACATGAAAATTGGGTGGTGCCAGCAATCGCCGATTTCAACTTACTTGCTTGCTGCTAGTGGTTTAAAACTTGGCTTAGAAGCATGTCATTACCTCAACGGTATCTTGATTTATTCAAATCTCGGTTTTTAAACTAGTCGATTAATATACCAAGGACGTTGAACAACTATGTTGAACCGCTGACGTGCTACTCATTGAGGCAGCTAATGCTACCTTGTCCGCTCTCTTTGTTTACATCTGCACCCTTCTCAATAAGAAACTGAACTACATCTAGAGCGCCCCTCTGAAGAGCAGCCTTTAATGCAGATCCGTGTCCTCCTCCCTCCATGTTCACATCTGCTCCTTTCTCAACAAGGAACTTAACTACCCTCAAATGGCCTCTCCAAGCAGCAGCTTGGAGCGCAGATCCATATTTGCTTTCCTCCTTGTTCACATCTGCACCCTTGTCCACAAGGAACTCGACTACATCCAAGTAGCCGCGCCAAGCAGCGGCCTGCAATGCAGTTCCATATTCTCCGCTCTCTTTGTTCACATCTGCACCCTTTTCAACAAGGCACTCAACAACATCCAAGTAGTTTTCCCAAGCAGCGCCCATCAATGGAGAACCATATTTTCCTCCCACTCTGTTCACATCCGCTCCCTTCTCAACCAGGAACTCGATTAAATCCATGCGGCCGGTCGTAATAGCAGCCCGCAAGACAGATCCATAGGCTCCCACCTCTTCGTTTACATCTGCACCCTTCTCAATAAGGAGTTCAACTACGTCCAGGCGGCCTTTCTCAGCTGCTGTCTGCAATGAAGATCCATACCCTGCTACCTCCTTGTTCACATCTGCCCCCTTCTCAACGAGGAATTGAACCAGATCCCAGTGGCCTCCCAGAGTAGCCGCCTGCAATGGGGATCCATACTTTCCTCCGTCCAAGTTCATATCTACACCCTTCTCAATAAGGAACTCGACTACATCCCTGTGGTGGGCCCAAACAGCAGCCTGCAAGGCACATCCATATTCTCCCCCAACCTTGTTCGCATCTGCTCCCTTCTCAACAAGGAAATTGACTACTTTCAAGTGGCCTCTCAGAGCAGCGGCATGTAATGCAGATCCATATTTACTTCCCTCTTGGTTCACATCTGCACCCATTTTAACAAGGACCTCAACTACATCGAAGCGGCCTTCCCAAGCAGCAGCCTGCAATGCCGATCCATACTCGCCTCCCTCGTCATTCAAATCCGCACCCTTCTCAACTAGGAACCGGACTAAATCGAAGTGGCCCTTCCAAGCAGCAGCCCGCAGTACGGATCCGAATCCTGCTACCTCCTTCTTCATATCTGCGCCATTCTCAACAAGGAACCTAACCACATCCCAGCAATCCCTCCGAGTAGCCGCCTGTATTGCAGATCCATACTTTCCTCTCTCTTTGTTCACATCTGCCCCCTTCTCGACAAGGTACTCAACCACATCCAAGTGGTCACCCCAAGCAGCGGCCTGCAGTGCCGACCCATATTCTCTTCCCTCCTTGTTTACATCTGCGCCTTTCACAACAAGCAACTTGACTACATCCAAATAACCATGGAGAGCAGCGACCCGCAATGAAAATTCATGGACTCCTCCTTCCATGTTTACGTCCGCTCCCTTTCCAATGAGGAACTCAGCCACTTCCAAATTGTCTTCCTGCACAGCAACCAGCAGTGCAAACCCATATTGTCCTGCCATCTTGTTCACATCGGCCCCTTTCTCAACAAGTAGCCGGACTACATCCGAGACTTCTCCCAGAACGGCAGCCTGCAATACAGTTCCCAAATGTTCTACCTCATTGTTCACACCCGCACCTGCCTCAACAAGCAGTTCAATGATATCGACTCTAACCGCTCTTCTCGCTGCAACCCATAGTGCTTGATCTACATGTTCTTGCAACTGCTTTGTGGCCAACATGACCTCCATAAGTCGATACAATCCTGTAGCCGCGGCGGCAACCAGTGGACATTGGTAAACTATCCATTTTCTCAGTCCCGGATAAAAATGGGGATGTAGATCGAGCTCGAATTGAGTTTCCTGTGACCAAGGGAATTTCTCAAAGAACACTATTTGTTGGGCTAAGACTTGGTTGGATGAATCGGATTGTACATGCTGGAACCATCTCTGCCGCACGTACTCATCAATGGGAGCAACGAGCTGTGATGATTCATTGTGTATCAACAGGGCAAGGCAAGCTCTGGCCATGGTAGAATGAGCTAGGTGCTCATTCACATAACACCAGTGAATCGTGTCTTGCTGCAGGAGGTATTCTTTTACCGAGGCATGCGACAGTTGGAGCCTTGGGTATGTTTCACCCCAGCGTTCCTGCACTGTGAGACGAACAAAGGCAGTCCCCAACCCAACGATATTTTGAGGTTGGTGGAACTGCTGCCGTGCTTGGTATTTCGGTAAGTTAACTACGTCTGACGGATCTCCAAGATCAACGGCAATGAGCGCAGCAAGTTCCTCGAGAGGAACCGCTTCAAAGGCGACCGTAAGAATGCGGAGAAGCGTTTGAGCCCGTGTTCTTTCTTCCTCAGGGATTAGATGATCGAGAATGTAAAGATAAGTGTCTGTAAGTTTTTTGGGCAAGGATGTTAGCCGAGCTTCGAGATCGCTGGTTGTCTCTGTTTTGTGAAGAACTTCAAGCTGGCAAGCGACCATCCGAAACCTGACGATTTTGTCATGTGAGTGATTTGAAAATGTTGTGTGAAGGTCGACTTACTGTCCATCTGCCCGTTCATTCAACACGACTCGCATTCTTTCTATCAGATCCGGTGGCCAATGTTTCCACTTTTCAACACCCAACTCTTGATTGACGAAGACCGCAATGTCATGCCGAACCTTACCATCTAACACATCAAGCTTGTACTGTGCCAAGTCTCGAAGTCCAGATATGATATCAATCTCATCCCGACTTGAAACTAACAAATGCATGTTGGACGAATCGACTTGGCTCATGAGTTCCAGAGTTTTGAACAGTTGCTTCCGTTGTGGCAGAGGAAGTTCGTCAAGAGCGTCGATTACGACATAGAAGGGATGCTTAGATTGTCGAGCGAGCTCTACAATGCACTCTAGCAAGGTGGCAAGCTGTGGTTCTGAGGCTCCACCTCGGTGCTTCTCATGTAAGGCAAGACTGGTTTGGAGATGTACGGAGGAGAGTTGGAAGACGAGCGACCGAAAAAGGGCTTCTTCAGATAACGTGGATGGATTTGTAAATTCGAAATAGTAGTAGGCAACGGTATATTCTTGGCGAATCAGAGTCTGTATTAGGTGGGACCTAATGGCATATATTAACTTGCAGTACGAACAAAAAATCAGAAGGCTCTCACATAATGAATGTCTTCCCGGTTCCCACTAGAACGAGAGTGAGCTTTCGTCGGAGGTTTGTACTGTGAAGGCACTCACTTCCGCCGTGAAACCAACATAGTCCGCCAGTTCGGATCCACTCCTCGATGACTGGATGTTCCAAAAACCAGTCGCACGTTGTAGGTCCTCGACTCCTGCTGCTGGAATCGAGCTTACTGGTGTGGTCAATAGGCTTAAGCCAGTCCTTGAGTCGACGGAAGGAACTTTGATCCTGAGCATCTCTGAGTTGCTCAACATTCTTGTGGATAGTATTGATCTGAGCGTCACGTTTGGCTCGAGCATCTTCTCCTGCAAGATTGACTAGACAACATGAAGTGGGAAGTTCAAATCAGAGGCAGAGAAAAAGATACCAAGGCGACGGAGCGGAATTACAGCAAAACGGTTAATGAGAGCCTCCACAATGATATCTATAACTTGGTATATTTCCTCTTCCTGCAGTAACTCCATAACCGCACTCTTCACATGAACTCCGGCATCCAGGACGTTCTTCATGGACAGTCGAAAGAAACACCCAACATCTTTGCACTGCGACAGCAGGTCTTGTGCGACTGTCTCTGTGTCATCCACGTGCTTAGCCTTCCCAGCTCCGATATTTATGAGGCAAGCTAGATGAGCGGCCTTGGGGAAGGCAATGACAAGCTCCTTCATTAACTCGCGAGACGGATTAGGGAAACGCATGCTTGCGCTGACAAACTGCTCATCTTGGATGATGATTGGAGGAAGGTGCTGTAAGTCAGCAAGCGTTGTGTGAAGAGCTTGACGAATGGTGCACATAGAACTGGGGATGGTACGGACGCGGTAGTTGCGGAGGGCGCGTGGATGGTGCCCTTGGTTGTTATTTTGAACTAAGACGAAACTGGACAATGTAAGCGTATAGAAGCCGAGATTAGAAGTGTAAAATACCATTTAGTTGATGTTCGAGAGCGGAATGGAGAGTCCAAATCCGCTGACACGCCCGTTTGGGACTGCATCTCCTTCAGCGCCTCGTCCAATAGTCTCGAAGATCCTTCAATATCTTTCCCTATCCATAGTGGAGACGAGAATAAGATGTCTTCAAGAATTTTATGGCATAAAAGCGCTTGTCCAATTGCCATATTAAGCGCAGTGAAGAGAATCGCGTAGAACCTAGAATCAGGTCAGGCAATAGTTCAACCACATACGCGATGTAGAAAAGCTTACCCGCCGATACCGCATCCACCGACAATATCAAAAATTTCACTAACTCTCATATCTCTGTCCTCTTCTTCGTCCTCATCATACGCCCATCGGTGTGCTATTCCCTGAAGAAAGAAGAGCTCCGCGTGCGGAGCTGCCTCGAAATTAGGACCGTCTCAAGCCATGTAAGTAGCTGCCGACAAGGGATATGGAAAAGGTACCCAAAGAGAGAACTTTGACTCCATGTCCGGGCTCAAGTGTATTCAGTGTAGACATTCACTTCGCATAAGGGATGATGGTGAGAGACAAGAGTGGTTAAATTTAGATGACGGCTGTTTGCCAAACTCTCTTTTCCGTTCTCATCCCACAGTCCCAAGTTCATCGTTGTCCGGGGGTCTTCTCCCTTACATTTTCCAATGTCTTCTCCTTTCGGTCACTATTATTAGTGCACACATGAGTGTCAAAGGCTTCGATAAGTGTCTGGCCAACTACTTAATCCGGGAATTCAAACGCCAACACAAGAAGTGGTACGCCAAATGATTGTATCCTCTCCATCTTTTAACAACCTATGCGGATCTCCTCTAAACCTCGTACTCTCCGTAGTCCTGCACTACATGTAAATGTCTTCTACTCCCTTGCCCAAACTCGCGAATTTGACCCGCTTTTTGAAGGCGCAAACCTCTTTACATTGCTCGCTGCTACTAATTTTGGGGAAATTTAACAGGACCCCTTCAAGAGTATTCTTGGTCCTGCCGAAAAAACTTTTCGTAGCTTGAAGACCGACAAATCCTCCGTCCACGAATTCGCCGACGTTTATTGCTACACTAGCATTCCCCATATCATGAACGTCGTCTCTCTCCTCTACAATAGGAAGGAGTTCAACAAGTATAACACCCGATGAGGTTATTGCCTACGTTGCCGCCATTCATGCCACCATTTTATCCAATAACACTACAAATAAGATTCAGGGCTTTCCCCCCGCCTGACGCTGCCCTTCTTTCCACGGGGACTGAGACTACCAGCGAAGTTCTAACCGTTCACATCAAGCGTAACGCCAGTCTGCCGATGAAGAAGTCCGAGACGCTCTCTAGAATTTGAACAATTAGCCTGGTATTTTTCATCTAAGTCTTCGAGGTCGAGTGTGCTCACACCAAGGATAATTACATGTTCAGTAATTTGAAACTCTCTGGTATCACTGCCGCTTTTGTGGTGTTCCTCGAATCGAACGTTGTCGTTTTCGATATCAACAACAACAGTATCCTCAATGTCTCCACCTCCGATAAAAGTCAATAAAGGTTCAACAACACCAATGTGGTCGGTGAGACCAGTTCATGGCTTCATAACTCCAAGATGGCGTAGAGCGAGGACCACTAAGATAAGCAGAAGGTTGGCCGTGTATGTTTCATTTCTGCTCACTACTGTCAAATGTGAAAGTGAAGCTTTCTTTCCAGCTCTATCATCCAGACTAGAAAGTTCTACTGAGAAGACTGGAGGTGGCTCCCTTGTGGTGCCTCAGAGGACAGTCCTTCTATCGAGCACGTCAATTCATTGCTCCCCTCTCTCATCTTGGCAAGGCCTCATCAGTAATTCAATATAACAACGGTTTCAACATGTCAGCGTTCCCTCCCCTCCCCACCAAAGAATAAATAAATAAGAATCATAGAGGTAAAGAGAATAACTAAGTTTGACTTTGCAAGTACAAGGTAGGAAGAAGGGAGTCAATTTGTTCAAAGCATAAGCTGTGGGAATTGAGATAATCGCTAATATCTCTGTAGAGTCCAATTCCGACTATGGGTCAAGGTGCCTCCTTTTCGGTTGAGAGGCTAGTTGTAGGTGTGGGAAATTGGGGCATCGAAAGTTACATCTGCTAATTACCCGATGCGAATCTCGACGGCCGAAGCTGGCATGCGAATCAGGGGAACTATGTGCGAATCAGAGTAGCACAGAATGTTGTAGGTTACGGAAGGGAATTACAACAATCTCTTCACCAATCGTGCTGCATTCGTGCAATTTGGTGGATACATTTGTGGAGATGTTTCACTTATAGGCCTGTCTATGCCAAGTTGGTGGGGAAGCAATCATTGGGCTGCCCCAAAAACTTGGCACGCAGGCTTTGTAGTTTTCTACTCAGATTCTTAGTTGCTACAGAGCAAGGCAATCAAACTATTCTCTACTCTTTCAAAGTTAATCGCAAAAGACTTCGCAGTGTCATACATTCAATAAATAAATACAGCTCATCGGAACTTGCACAGGGTTGCCACCGTTAGAGAGTGAGTGACTATTGAAGAACGGCCTCATGAAACCGAGTCGGTCAGACAATGTTCACAAAAACATTCATGGCTTACATCGTATTGGGTAATGATCTGTTGATGGGCAATGCTCTCTCAGTTTTCAGCCATGAGAGCTCTGAATGGGATGCACTAGTGGGGATGTCGGAGGAGGCAGACCATCCCATGACTGTGTTTCACTGGGTAGACCAGGTGCCCAATACGCTCAAAGTTGAAGGTTTAGGACTGGCACTGACTTTGTGATCTCGATATATCTATTCTACGACCTGTAGATTTCAGACCCCTTAGCCGGGATCATAAGGTGTTGAGGCTTGTTTTTGAGCCCGCTCGGCTTATTCAGGCAAAAGATGAAAATTCTGATATAGACTCTGCACTGGTAGGACGCCTGCACGACATAAGTTATGATCGTCGAATCATTGGACATTTTTTACCCCATATTTATTGACATTAGC
The DNA here is from genome assembly GCA_021399455.1 of Flagelloscypha sp. PMI_526. Classification (NCBI taxonomy): domain Eukaryota; kingdom Fungi; phylum Basidiomycota; class Agaricomycetes; order Agaricales; family Niaceae; genus Flagelloscypha; species Flagelloscypha sp. PMI_526. The sequence continues at coordinate 607,646 of JAJTUO010000021.1, forward strand.
TAAAAGTGTCCGACCTTGCGAATTAGGTGCGAATCGGGCCGCAAATCAGGGCAAGAGTACGAGTTGCTAATTATCACTTGCGAACCAGAGCGCCTTTCCTAATTCCTCATACCCTAGCTAGTTGTCATACACTAGACTCCGACATAAGGATTAAAGATGGATAAACGATATAGAGAAGAAAAGGGAGTACTTGCCGAGATTTCCTTTTCGATATCGCAGTGGAGGTCAGTTCTGACCTTCTTGGTTACAAGCTCAATTGGGCGTTCCCCGATTTCGAACTTGTGATCAGCAAGTTCTGCAAGCGAACTCCCCATGCCAGTCTAGGGTAAAAGAAGCCGAAAGTAGAAAGCAGAATGAGTTCATAGGGCAAGTAGTCGATAAGAGTACATTAGAGCACCCCAATGTATAAGGGTCAAGCCAGATATGGATCAGAAGTCGTGCATCAGACTCAAAGTTGAATTTAGCGACTTTGGTATTTCATAGGATCCCGCTGGTCGCATATCCTCGTTTGTCTCTATCTTCACCGCCATCGATGTTTCTCTTGTAACGAATCTTTTTACGCCCCGTGCTGAGTGTGAGACCACGTACATGGTAAAAAAAAGTAAGTGTTATGTGGCTAGATAACAGATGCCATTACGGAAGAATTTGGAATTGTCAAAGACCAAACAACTCGTGTAAGGAAGCGGTCGTTTCCGGAAGTTGCCGAAATCAACTTTGAGTTTCATGCGCGACTTCTCCTTGAAAAGTCGAGGTGGGAGCCAATCTCCTAATGCCGCCTCTTGATGCGACTTCTGGGCCACTTTGGGCTCAAGTTCTATTCATTGAGGCACCCTAATCTATATTACCCATCCACACCAGTAACTCTCCCAAAAAGGAGTTCAGCCATGGCATAGCAGCCTCTCCAAAAAGCCGCCTGCGACCCATATTCTCCATCCCCTCTGTTCAAATTCACATCCTCTTGAACAAGGAGTTCCACTATATCCAAGCGGCCTCTCCAAAAAGCCGCACGCAGAAGTGATCTATATATTCCTGCATCCTTGCACGGATCTGTTTTCTGCTCAATGAAGAACTTAACCGTATCCCAACATTTGTGCCAGTCCGCAGCCAGTAATACTGGTCCATTTTCTCCGCCGTGTTTGCTCGAATCCACGCCCCTCTCAATAAGGAGCACAAATATATCCAGTCGGCCGCTTTCGGCAGCAGCCTGAAGTGCTGATACATTGTTCACATCTGCCCCTTTCTCAACAAGGAGTTCAATGACATCCCAGTGCTTCCACCTCGCAGCAGCCTGCAATGCAGATCCATATTCTCCTCCCTCATGGTTTATATCAGCGCCCATCCCAACGAGAAACTCAACCACATTCAGGCAGCCTATAGAAGCAGCAGCCTGTAATGCAGATTCATATTCTTCGCCCTCATGGTTCACATCCGCACCCTCCTCAACAAGGAACTCAACTACGTCTAAGTGGCCACCCAGAGCAGCAGTCTGCAATGCAGAGCTATGTCTTCCTCCATCTTTGTTCACGATTGCACCTTTCTCAACAAGGAACTTAACTACACCCAAGTGGCCTCCCCGAGCAGCGGCCTCCAATGCACTACCATAATATCCTCGTTCCTTGTTCATATCCGCCCCCTTCTCAACAAGGAACTGGACCACATCCAAAGAACCTTGCAAAGCAGCAGCATGCAAGGCATTTCCAAAAGATCCTGCCATATTGTTCACGTCTGCACCGTGCTCAACTAGCAATTCAATTATCTTTATTCCAGCTGCTCCTGTCGCTGCCAAATACAGTGCATGATCCAAATTTTCCTGCAACTGTTTCGTGACCAAAATATTCTGTAGGAGCCGATATAATCCGGTCACCGAGGCAGTGATTAGTGGAGATTGATATACCAGCGCGTTTGATAGCTTATGATGGTGGGGAGGAAGTGCCTTTAATTGGAACTGGGTTTCCGGCGACCAAGGGAATTTCTCAAAGAATTTTATTTGTTGTGCCAACAGTTGGTCGGAACACGTGGATTGCAAGTGCCGGAACCATTTTCGCCTTACGTACTGGTCAATGGGAGCATCAGACTTTGACGATTCATTGTGCAACAGCAAAGCAAGGCAGGCTCCAGCCATAGTAGAATGAGCTAATTCTTCATTCATGTAACACCAATGAATTGGGTTTTGTTGAAGAAGATACTCTTTCACCGAGGCATGCGAGAGTTGGAGGAACAATTTTGGCCCATTTCTTGTTAGACGAACAAAGGCGGCCCCTAATCCGACAATGTTCTGAGGTTGGTGGAACTGCTGTTGTGCTCGGTATTCTGGGAGCTTGACAACATCTGAAGGGTCTCCAAGATCAACAGCAATGAGGGCAGCAAGCTCGTTGAGAGGAACAGCATCAAAAGCAGCAGTGAGAATGCGAAGAAGCATTTGGGCCCGCACTCTCTCCTCTTCAGGAATGAGATGATCGAGTATGTAGAGGTAAGTGTCTGCTAGCTTTCTTGGCAAGGACAGCAGTTGAGCTTCGAGGTCACCGGTTGTTTGTATTCGGTGGAGGACCTCAAGCTGGCAAGCCACCATCCGAAATCTAAACATCTTATAGTGAGTCATTTGAAACACCATTTGAAGGATCTACCTACTGTCCGGCTGCGCGTTCGTTCAAATTGACCCGCATTCTCTCTATCAAATTAGGTGGCCAGTCTTTCCACTTGTCAACAGCTAACTCTTGGTCGACGAAAATAGCGATATCATGGCGGACCGCGCCATCTAATATGTCGAGATGATGTGGTGCTAATTCACCAAGCCCAGACATTATATCTATCTCATCCCGACTTGAAATTATGACATGCATGTTGAGTGAGTCTACCATGCTCATACATGCCAGCGTTTTGAAGAGCTGCATCCGCTGGGGCGGAGATAGTTCGTCAAGGGCATCTATTACGATGTAGAAAGGTTGCTCAGATCGTCCAGCTAACTCTACAATGCTGCCCAATAAGGCAGCAAGTTGTGGTTCTGAGGCTCCACCTCGATGTGTCTGGTGTGAGGCAAGAATTGTTGGAAGATGTATGGACGAGAGTTGAAAGACAAGGGAACGCAGAAGGGCTTCTTCAGATAATGTGGATGGATTTGTAAATTCGAAATAATAGTAGGCAACGGTAAGTCCTCGGTGAATCAGGCTCTGTACGAGGTGCGACCTAATAAGGGATATATTAGCATGCAGTATGGCCATCAAATCAGGAGGTTTTCACATAATGAATGTCTTTCCAGTTCCCACTAGAATGGCACTAAGCTTTCATTGGAGGTTTGCATGACAAGGATACTCACTTCCTCCGTGAAACCAGCATAGCCCGCCTTTTCGGATCCACCCCTCGATGGCTGGATGTTCCAAAAACCACTCGCATGTTGTATGTCCTCGACACCGAATGCTGGATTCGAGCTTGCCAATTTGGTCAATAGGCTTGAGCCAATCCTTGAGTCGACGGAAGGAGCTTTGATCTAGAGCATCTCGGAGGTGCTCGACGTTGTGGTGAATAACAGTGATTTGAGCGTCACGTTTAGCTCTAGCATCTTCTCCCGCAAGATTGGCTAATGACTTGAGTTAGGAACCTTAAATCAAGGACAGAGAAAACATACCAAGACGAGGGAGCGGAATGGCTGCAAAACGATTGACGAGAGCTTCCACAAGGCTATCCATAAGTTCGGAGATTTCCTCTTCCTGGAGTAGCCCCATAACTGCACTCTTCACATGAACTCCAGCATCGTGCGCGTTCTTCATGGACAGTCGAAAGAAGCACCCAACGTCCTTGTACTGCGATAGTAGGTCTTGGGCAACAGTTTCCGAGTTATCCACGAGCGGAGCCTTCCCAGCTCCGACATTTATTAGGCAGGCTAGATGTGAGGCCGTGGGGAAGGCATTGACCAACTCCTTCATCAACTCGCGAGACGGATTGGGGAAGCGCATGCTTGCGTTGACAAATTGCTCGTCCTGAATTATGACTGGAGGAAAGTGCTCCAAGTCAGCAAGCGTTGTGTGAAGAGCCTGGCGGATGGTACAGCTGGAACTGGGGACAGGACGGACGCGATAGTTGCGAAGGGCGCGTGGGTGGTGCCCTTGGCTGTTATTTTGAACCAAAACGAAACTGGACAATGTAAGCGTATAGAAGCCGAGATTAGAAGCGTAACATACCATTTAGTTGACGTTCGAGAGTGGAATGGAGAGTCCAGTTCCACCGACACGCCCGTCTGAGACTGCATCTCCTTCAATGCCTCATCTAAAAGTCTCGAACATCCTTCACGATCGTTTCCGGCCCACAGTGGGGACAAGAGCAACTTGTCTTCAAGAATTTTAGAGCACACGAGGACTTGATCAATTGTCATATTGAGTGCAGTGAAGAGAATCGCGTAGAACCTTGAATCAGATCAGTACATGGTTCAACCACATAAATGATGTAGAAAAGCTTACCCGCCGATACCACTTCCACCAACAATATCAAACATTTCACTAACTCTCACATCTCTTTCCTCCTCTTCATTCTCATCATACGCCCATCGGTGTACTATTCCCTGAAGGAAGAATAACTCTGCCTGCGGGGATGCACTGAAATCCGGGCCGTCTTAAGCCATATAAGTAGCTGGTGGCAAGGTACATGAAAGAGGTACCCAAAGAGAGAACTCTCAGTCCGTTTCCGGGCTCAAGTATAAGCGGTGTAGACTTGCACCTCACGCACGAGACGGTGGGGAGAGACATGGTTATGGTTAAATTTAGAAGTGCGTTGGCCAAACTCTCTTCCTACTCTCGTTCCACAACCCAAGTTCTCTACTATCTGGGAATCTTCTCCCTCCCATTTTCCAATAAAGGCTTCGATACCTATCTGGCTAAGGAGATGATCCAGGAATACACACGCCAACACAAGAAGCGTACGCTGAATGATTGCGTCTATTTTTCTCACTCAGACTTTGGTTGTAGATCTCCTCTAAACCTCGTACTCACCGTCACACACGCACTACCTGGCTCTCCCCCAATTCCCAAAGCTATGCCAAGTCGACCCGCTTTTTGAGGGCGTCGACGTCTACACAATTGCGCGCTGTTACTAATTTTGAGGACCTTTGCCAGGTTCTCTTCGTCAGCACTCTTGATCCTACCGAAAAGACTTTTCGCAACTTGAAGATAGACAAATCCACCGTCCACAAAATCGTCCTCGTTTATAACTACACTCGCATTCCCCGTATCATGAACCTAGTCTCTCACGTCCTCAATGGGAAGGAGTTCAATAGTCGTACCGCTAGTTTATCTAATAACACTACAATTCAAGATTCTCCCTTGCTCGACATTGCTCCTCCATAGGTACCGAGACTGCCGGTGAAGTTTTAACTGTTCACATCAAGCGTAACCCCGCTGCGCCGACGAAGAAGTCAGAGACGCTCTCTACGTATTTGGACAACTAGCTCGGTATTCTCATCTAGGTCATCGAGGTCGAGTATGCGCACACCAGGAGCAATGACATGCCCAGCAATTTCGAACCTTCTAGTATCCCTACCATCTTCGCGGTGTTCCTCGAATCGAATGTTGTCGTTTTCGACATCAACGGCACCAGTATTCCCGATGTCTCTGCCTCCGATAAAAATCAACAAAATATTCAACAAGACTAAGCTTACCAATGTTGTCGATGGGATCAATTCATGGCTTCAATAAGGAGTCTGAAACCTTGGCAATGTAAGTTTCACCTCTGCTCTTTACTGTCCAACCCGAAACTGACCCTTATCTTTCCGGTTCTATCATGCAAACTAGAAGGTTCTTCTGGGAAGACTGGAAATGGTTTTCCTGGTGGTGCTTCAGAGGACGGTCCATTCATTGGGTTCGCTTTTGTTCTTATTCTCTTTGTAAACTCGAAGTTCTTCTTTACCCACATATGGATGTACATTATTGCAGATTTGAATATCAATTTTTCTAACTCTATATGTCCGACTATTAAACCACCGTAAAAAAATAGAAGACAGTCAAAGGAGGATTTGACAGTAATCGTACAATTGGATATTTTGACTTGGGGGGTGAATAATATGACGCAAAAAAATGAGGGTTGAGGCAAAGAAAGCAGGTAATGTACAAAGGCAAAGAGTCAAGTAGAGGTAGATGCATCGTGTTTTTGTGAGGATCGAGATCCACTGGTAGAAAGGACAGGTGATGTGGGCACCCCCGCAATCTCATCTACGTCTGACTCTTCGGCCGAGTCTTCCCTTAGAGCAATAAAGAGCTTGGGGCGCTTGATGAGTCCAGATGTCAAATACAGGGAAGAGTGAAGTGTTTCTCGTCGGCGCTTGCGTAGAGTCGGCCATGGCACTGTTGCTGCTCGTGAAAGCTTTGGTCATAGACGTAGGTACTTGACAGGAAGGCCTGCAGTAGGCGAAGCGCATGCAGGTGATGTTTTCTAGTAAAAACCGTTAGAGAATCATAGCCATACTAAATGCACGACTCACATTCGGATGTTCCATGATGATTGAGACAAATCCTTCCTCTGTGTCGCTAACAACCCGTAGAGCACTCTCCTGGTCAATCTCGACAATCAGAAGGCTTTCTTTTCTTTCTGCCGTGCATGAGGCAGTTGAATCTGGTTACACAATACATCAGCGGTAGGACGGGAACAGGAGAGAGGAAGCTCACTCTAGGTGAACCCGAACCATAGGCGAGATTCGAAAGGAAGGGCAGATCATCTTCAGTCTCCAGATCGCTTGAAGAGCATATAATTTCCAAGTTTTGAGTGCGAATAATATGAGGTGATTGATGGTCGCGGGTGTTGCTGCAGCACAGGCTCATACTCCCGCCAATCCCTGATTTGCTCGTATTTGCTTCTTGGGATGGAGTGGAAGGACGAAGAACAACAGGACTAGATATGCTTGGTGATATAAATGCGAACAAAACCAGAAAGGGTGTAGACCCCTGCAATTCCAGGAAGGACTTGAACAGTCGCCCAAAGTCATCTCCTTCTTATGTTGGAACGAAATATTCAAGGAGCATCCGAGATGGCACGAGCAAAGGGATAGAAGACAAAGTCCGAGGGTGAAGATAGGAGGCGTTCTTACAGGTGGAGAAACGAGAGAGGTGCATGGAAATTTAAATGAAGGGAAATATCAGTCGGCATGTGCCATGCTGGACTCAACTGAACGGAAGTCTAACTCGGGGTGAAGGACACAGCATGGCCCTTTTATGCGCTGTGCCAGATAGAAACTGTGAATGTCTCAGGAGAAAAAAGCTGTCTATCGTAAAACGCTGTGGGGTGATAATAGTTCCACAAGATGGTCATTGTGGTGATGGTAAGAGTTGGAGGGTCCACTCAGTCACTTGCTCTCAACAACCATCATCTTTTTCCAAACCTCAGTCCTCGTTTGAACCTTAGAGTCATGAATTCCTTCAGCTACTCGTCTTGCTATAACGGAGTCACCACGAGTCAACTACCAAGACTTCAACTGCGCTTCAATCCTTGCCTCAAATTGTTCTTCCCCACAATTCAAAAACACCGGAAAGGCAACCCTTACGAATTCCAATTCAGATACTCACGCGCTGTTCGTCTTGGTCCATTTATCTTCGTCTTTGGTACAACATCATCCTTCCCGAAACCCAGACACTTCTTTATGCCGAAAAAGCAAGTCCATCAGCCGAATTCGTATCCACGGTGATTATCAGAGCCACAGAAGCCCCTGGAGGTTCAAAAAACAATATCCTGCAAGTTGGGGTGTTGCGGTGTGTGGTATTCGTTCGTCGAGATGAAAATATTGGCTCTGTTGGACTGCTTTGAAAGCCTTTTGGAGAGGCTGAGCTGGTTGTTGCTATCATTGTCGGTACACCGTTTGTGCATCAGGTTGCGTTGGTAAAAATTGAAGCGGACGCTCTCATCGTTCAGTAGTGAGACTTAGGTCTGTCATCCCGACTCTGATTACTCTCGAGTCACAAGCTGATTGAAAAGATACAGGCTCTGAAAATAAATTTATAATTTGCTATTCTCGACGGAAGACAAACTTACAAGTGTGAATTATCATGTCGCGTATCGTGTCATGTCGTCAGAGTCCAATTGGCTTGCATGCTGCAGGTAGCTCAAACCTTTGTTGAAATGCCATTGACTTCAATAGTATCCTTTATTATTTTCAATCTCGACTTTCGATCTATCCCGTCAATCTCCTACGAGACTTCACAAACATGTTCAAGGAGCGGATGAGCGTCACTCGCCAACCATTCTCAATGAAACGGACCCTGGTTCCGCACAGAACTGTACTCTCATTATTGCAAGGAGCAATATCACAATAATTTTAACTAGCCCCCTTCCCTAGAAACCAGAATCACGGAAGCAAAGAGAATAACCAAGCTTAAGTTACGAATACGCAGTAGAAAGAAGGCATTCAACCTGTGGTAAGCGTAGGTTTTGGGCATTGAGTAAGTAGCTAATATATCCGCAGAGTCCATTTTGAGATTATAGGCGACAATATCTCCTTTTTCGCGTCAGACCTGCCACAATGCAGTGGGCTTCGATGGGAGAGGACTCAATACAGGTAAACGGGATAAATTGAGAAAAAGGAGTACTCACCGACATCTCCATATCATTATTTGCTAGATCAACTTTGAACCTCTTGGCAACAGGCTCAATTGAAAGATCCCCTTGGAACTGGCGTTTGGCAGGTCCTGTTGGCCATGCGCTGTATAAAGCGTTAGCGTGGGAGATCTAGGGTGGAAAGAAGAACCGACTCATGATACGTGAGAGCATCGAGGTCACATTTTCTGCTATCCTCGTTCACATCCGCGCCTTCTTCACAAAAGCGTTCAACCGTTTCAAAGCAGCCTCTCCAAAAATCTACCCGCAACTCATATTCTCCACTCTCCCTGTTCCAACCCAGGTCCTTCTCAACAAGGAGTTCAACTATATCTAAGCGTCCGCTCCAAAAAGCAGCACGGAGTAGCGATCTATATACTCCCGCCTCCTTCTGCACATCGGCTTTCCTCTCAAGAAAGAGCTTAACTATATCCCAGCTCTTGAGCCAACCCGCAGTAAATAATATGGATCCAGATTTTCCATCCTGCCTGTGCGCATCTGCACTCCTCTCGATGAGGAGCACAAATATATCCAGGCGGCCCGTCTCTGCAGCAGCTTGCAATGCTGATCCAAAATCTTCCATCTTTTTCACATCTGCCCCATTCTCAACAAGGAGTTTAACCATATCCCAATGCTTTCGTCGCACGGCAGCCCACAATACGGATCCAAAAAATCCCTCCTGGTTCGCATCTGCTCCCTTCTCAAGAAGGAATTCAACCATATCCAGTCGGCCGCTATGTGCAGCACCCCACAGGGCTGATCCCTTATTCACATCTGCTCCCTTCTCAACAAGGAGTTCAACCATATCCAGGCAGCCGCTCTTTGCAGCAGCCCGCAGGGCTGATCCCTTATTCACATCTGCTCCCTTCTCAACAAGGAGTTCAACCATGTCCAGGCGGCCGCTCTCTACAGCAGCCCACAGTGCTGATCCCTCATTCACATCTGCCCCCTTCTCAACAAGGAGTTTAAACACATCCCAATGCTTATTCTCCGCAGCAGCCTGTAGTGCTGACAGACCGTGCCAATCCTCCGTGTTTACGTCTGCTCCCTTTTCAACAAGGAATTCAACCATATCCAGGCGTCCGCTCTCTGCAGCAGCCGACATTGCTGATCCATCGCCTCCTCCCGCTTTGTTCGCATCTGCCCCCTTCTCAACAAGGAGTTTAACCACATCCCAATGCTTATTCTTCGCAGCAGCCTGTAGTGCTGACTGGTGCCAAGCCTCCGTGTTCACGTCTGCTCCCTTCTCAACAAGGAATTCTACCATATCCAACCGGTTCGCGAAAACAGCATGCATCAATATTGGGTCCCAGCCTTCATTGACATCATTCACGTCTGCTCCTTTCTCAACAAAGAGTTTAACCATATCCCAGTGCCCTCCGCTTGCAGCAGCGTGCAATGTGCCCCAACGATTTCCACACGGCAGCGCACCACACTCAACAAGCAATTCAATGACCTCCATCTCAACTGGTCTTATCACTGCTACAAATAGGGCCTGATCTAGATCTTGCTGTTGTTGTTTTGTGGCCAAAATGACCTGCGAAAGCTGATACAATCCAGCAGCCACAGCGGCGGTGAGTGGACATTTGTGGACCATCTCTTCCTCTAGCTCCCAATTGTCGTGGGGATATTTATCAAGCTGAAATTGAGTTTCCTCGTTCCAAGGGAATTCCTCAAAATATCGTTTTTGTTGGGCCAATAGCTGGTTGGAGGAGTTGGAGTTCACATGTTGGAACCATCTCTGCCTCACATATTTGCCAATAGGAACACCAGAATATGATGATCCATTGTGCAGCAACAAAGCAAGGCAGGCCTGAGCCATTGTAGAATGAGCCAGCTGTTCATTCATATAACACCAATGAAATGAGTCTTGTTGAAGGAGATACTCTTTTACCGAGGCATGCGACAGTTGAAGGGATGATTCACTCCTGTGAACTGTCAGGCGAACGAAGGCAGTCCCTAGCCCGACAATGTTCTGAGGTTGGTGGAACCGCCGCTGTGACTGGTATTTTGGGAGGTTGGCCGCGTCTGAAGGATCCCCGAGATCGACAGCAATGAGCGCGGCCAGCTCGTTGAGAGGAACAGCATCGAAGGCAACAGTGAGAATGGAGAGAAGTGTTTGAGCTCGTATTCTCTCCTCCTCAGGAATTAGGTAATCAAGGATGTAGTGATAAGTGTCGGCGAGTTTTCTTGGCAAGGTCATAAGTCGAGCTTCAAGGTCACTGCTTGTCTGTGCTTGATGAAACACTTCAAGTTGGCAAGCCACCATCCGAAACCTGGCGAATTTGAAGCATAAGTAATTCGAAGCGCTTGGGTGAGGATCGACCCACTGTCCGGCTGCACGTTCATTCAGAACGGCCCGCATTCTTTCTATTACATCTGGCGGCCAATGTTTCCACTTTTCAGCACCCAGCTCTTGGTCAACGAAGACCGCGATATCATGGCGAACTTTGCCATCTAAGACGTCAAGCTTGTGCTGTGCCATGGATCCAAGACCAGATATTATATCGATCTCGTCCCGACTGGAAATTATGACATGCATATTGGGCGAGCTGGCCATGTCCAGACGTTTCAGTGTGTTGAGGAGTTGCCTCCGTTGGGGTTGAGGTATTTCGTCAAGGGCATCTATCGCAATATAGAAGGGCTGCTCAGACCTTCTAGCCAACTCTACAATGCACTTCAGCAGGGTGGAGAGCTGTGGTTCCAAGGCTCCGCCTCGATGCTCTTCATGTGAGGCAAGAATAGATTGGGGGTGTATAGATGAGAGCTGAAATACCAAGGAACGCAAAAGGGCTTCTTCGGATAACGTGGACGGATTTGTGAATTCAAAATAATAATAGGCAACGGTATGTCCTTGGTCAATCATGGTCTGTATAAGGTGGGACCTAATCAAGATATTAGCCTGCAGTAGACACCACAAGCTAAGAATTTCTTACATTATGAAAGTCTTTCCGGTTCCCACTAAAACAAACCTGAGCTTTTGTTAGAGATAATTATAATGAAGATACTCACTCCCCCCATGAAACCAACATAATCCGCTGGTTCGGATCCACTCCCCAACTATAGGATGGTCTAAGAACCAATTGCACGTTGTAGGGCCGCGAGACCGGTTGCTGGATTCGAGTTTCCTAGCGTGGTCAATGGGCCTGAGCCAGTCCTTGAGCCGACGAAAGAGACTTTGATCTTGTGCATCTCGGAGGTGCTCGACGTTATGGTGGATCGCATTAATTTGAAAATCACGCTTCGCTTGAGCATCTTCGCCCGCAAGATTGACTAAACAACGTGAGGCGGGAGGTTCAGTTGAGACAAAAAAAAACATACCAAGGCGAAGGAGCGGAATCACTCGACGCTGCTCACTGAGTGCCTCCACAATGTCATCTACGAGTGAAGATGTTTCTTCTTCCTCTAGTAGGCCCTTTACCATACTACCTGCGTGCATTCCAGCATCCAACCCATTTTTCATGGATAGCCGAAAGAAGCACCCAACATCCTTGCACTGCGACAACAAGTCTTGTGCGACAGTCTCTGAGTAATCGGTGAGGCCAATCTTTCCAGCTCCAATATTTACGAAGCAGGCCAAATGTGACGCCTTGGGGCAGGCAACGACAAGCTCCTTCATCAGCTCACGAGACGAATTGGGGAAATGCGCGCATGCGTTGATAAACTGCTCGTCTTGAATGACGACGGGAGGAAGGTGCTCTGGGTTGGCAAGGGTTGCGTGAAGGGCCTGGCGAATGGTACAGCGAGAGCTCGGGACAGTACGGACGCGATAGTTGCGGAGAGCGCGCGGATGGTGCCGTCGGCTGTCGTTTTGAACCAAGACGAAGCTGGATAATATAAGAACAAATAAACCAAGACCAAAGCCCAACATACCATTTAGTCGGCGTGTTAGAGCGAAAGAGAGAGTCCAACTCTACAGACACACCAGTCTGGGATTGCATCTCATCCAACGCCTCATCCAAAAGTCTTGAACACCCGTCACGATCTTTTCCGGCCCATAGTGGAGACGAAAGTAACTTGTCTTCAAGAATATTATGGCATAAAAGAACTTGACCAATGGTCATATTGAGCGCAGTGAACAAAATCGCGTAGAACCTGGAATGAGGTGAGCAAACGCTTCGACCAATACCTTGTGTAGAAAAGCTTACCCGCCGATACCACTCCCACCTACAATATCAAACATTTCACTAACTCTCACGTCTCTTTCCTCTTCTTCATTCTCGTCGTACGCCCATCGGTGTGCTATTCCCTGAAGAAAAAAGAGCTCTGCTTGAGGAGCTGCATCGAAACCAGGACCGTCTCAAACCATGTAAGTAGTTGCTGACAATATAAATGGAAGAGGTACCAAGAGAGAGAGCTCTGAGCCCATTTTGAGGCTCAAGCCTTGATAGTTCAGACATGCACTTAACACGCGAGACGATGGTGGGAGACAAGGGTGCAGTTAATTTAGATGTGTGGCACGGCATAATGTGCCATTCATCTCACGGTCTTCAAAGAGACTTACGACCTTGGGCAGTTGTGAAATAGAGACGAAGTAGAAGTTATAAAGTATATAGAGAGCGAGCACTGTGATGGACACCCGACTCCGAGTCAGTCCCTTTGTGCTCCCAAACACCAGGCCGTTCCTCAATTCGTCAACTCTGCCTGTTACACTCACAACTTTGTCAAAAATGATAGATCACTTTATTCTCCATCTCCTCATTACAGACGATGAGATCAGAGCAGGTCTCGAGCTTGCAAAAAAGTGCATTACGGAGCTCTTCTGGCTCCTTGATCTCTTAGCGAAAGAGCTGACTACAAGTTACCACCTTTAGACACAACGTAACAACCGCGTGCATCAAACCTTGTTCAATCCCTTTGTACAAAGAAGTTCTTCAAGGTTCGGATGCTGGGATATGTCCAGTTATTGGATTCCCCGCAGGGAATGGTACAAGCAAGGTCAAAGTATTTCACATTGTTGAAGCCGTAAAAAAGTTTAATTTCCTCTCTCATTGTTACTCAGAAAGTTTAAAGCCCCGGGCAGGACAGGGAGGAAAAGAAATCCACATGGTCGTTAACATCGGCAAAGTCTAGGTGGTGACTAGAGCTATGTTGAGAGGAAATTCGCGCGAAAAACGACGCAGTTGTCAAGGAAGGTGTAAGGGGTGAAGCTCAGGTCGCGATACCAAGACGTTCTGTGTAATCCGAAGTGCTATTCAGCAAGAGGAAGTGAACGACGTGATGGTAAGACGAAAAGAAGAGCGACGATCGATTTCCGCAAACCCCAACTAGTCTAACCCAATACTTACAGAAGGTGGAATTGTGGAAGTCATTTCGAGATGTGGCCGTTTCGCTCTATTCCATCCTACTGACCTTGGCTCACCCGGAACATGGAGAACACAATGATTATCTTTACAGCTGTTTGGATAAAGGCTGGCACTCTGCGAGAACCTCGTAACCTTGAAGCCTCAAAAAAACAATCTCCCCTTTATCAAGAATTCATGCGCCAGGGGCTAGGGTTTCGAGGTTTTGAGGTTTCGGCGGAATGCCAACTTTATGCAAACAGCTGTAAGACCCCATATCCGGAAACTCTGCGAGATTTCCTCCACCAGTGGTGTTTCCTTTGTCATGAATTCCACGGGGTATGGTTTTGTGAAAGGTCAAGATGGGAAGTACTCTTACCAGGGAACTACCTGTGGCTCATCTCGCACTCATGAGAAAACGGTCAGTTTCAACGCATCTCATCAGCCCTTTTTCTCACTAACTGTGACTCAAACCCGGCGTAGATGTCCGTCTGCCAAGGGGAGAAATCAAAGCAGCCGGAGGCATAGGGATATTGGATGGTTTGTTGAGAATTCGTGGGTTGGAGTTGACGCGTGCCGGTGCAACAGCAACTGAGAGCATTCTCGAAGAAGCAAAGGAGAGAGGGATTGGGATGAATGAACCTGTTGAAATTGAGGTTGAGTTTCCAGCGGGGTCTGCTCTGCCTAAGACTTGACAAGAACTTTTCGGCTTTGCCTGGGAGAACGTGGGTTACACTTGACTTTGTCCGTTGTGTAGCGGTTGACGATGAGTAAGTAACTAAAATATCATGGAAAATGTGTTATGGTTTATGTATATGAAGTGCAAAACGTCTATCCAAAAAAGGAAGACGGATGAATAAGGGGGATTCGATACTAACATTACAATTATATATTTTGACATGGGGATGAATAATGTGACGTCTAGTGGAAATCAAAGTCATTGCAAAAGGTGAGCGTTGAGACAAAGAAAGCAGGTAATGCACAAAGACAAAGAGTCAGGTAGAAGTAGATGCATCTTGTTTATGTGGGGTTCGGGATCCAGAAAGAGCAGGTGATGTGGGTACCCCCAGAATCTCTTCTGCGTCTGACTCTTCGGCTGAGTCGTCCTTCGGAGCAATAAACAGTTTGGGGCGCTCAATGAGCCAAGATTTCAAACAGAGGGAAGAGTAGAGTGTATCTCGTCGGCGCTTGCGCAGAGAGGGTCGTGGTATTGTCGCCGCTCGTGAAAATTTTGGGTTTACAGAGGTATTATCTCGGAACTGCTGTCGAGCGCCACAGACTGCTTGACAGGAAGCCCCATTGTGGGCGAAGCGACTGCAGGTGACGTTTCTAGTGAAAAAAGTGAGGGAACTGAGGCGTACGAAACGCGCAACTCACGTTTGGAGGTTCCATAATGATAGAGACAAACCCTTCCTTGGTGTCGCTAGCCATCCGTAGCGCATTCTCCTGGTCAAACTCCACAATCAAAGGCTCTCGTCTTTGTATCGTGTACGAGGCAGTTGAATCTGGCTACACATCACATCAGCGATGGCACGTGAAGAGGATGGAGGAACCTCACTCTAGGCGAAACTGGAGCATGAACGAGATTCGAAAGGAAGGGCAGATCATCTTCAGTCTCTGCATCGCTTGAAGAGCATATATTTTCCAAGTCTTGTGTGCGAATGATACGGAGGGATGTCACGGGTATCGCTAAGGCACATGGCCCATACTCTCACCAATAGCCGACTTGGTCGCAGTGGCTTCCTGGGATGAAGCGGAAGGACGAAGAACGACAGGACTAGATATGCTTGATGATAGCAATGAGGAGAAAACTAGGAGGACCGTAGACCTATAGAACCCTGTAAATCCAAGGACTCGAATCTTCGCCCAATGACATCTTCCCCGTGTGAGGTTGGTGTCATGTCCTGCCTCCTAGTACTTCTGGATATGAGGCGCCGTGCTGCACGAGATTGCCCAGAACTGTCCTCTGGTGATAGAAGAACGGACTCCCCGATCCCAAAAGCGCTTTCTTATAAATGTTTCGATTTGATAGTCGGGAGCGGCAATGGGGGGAAAGGAATATTCGAGGAGAATCCGAGACGGCAAGATCAAAAGGGATAGAAGATAAATGCAGAGGGTGACGATAGAAAGAGTTTTTATAGGCGGAGAAATGAGAGAGGTGCGAGGGGGTTTACAGTAAATGGAGGGAAATATCAGTTGGCATATACCAGACTGGACGGGATGGGACAGAATTCGAACTCGAGTTGGCGACACGGCATGGGGTATTATGTGCTGCGCTGGATTGAATCATGAAGGTCTCAGGACAAAAAAGCAGCGGTCCATAGTAAAACGTTGGGGACGACAGTACCGAAAAACCATCATGGTGGCGTTGGTCAAGGCGCAAGGATTTGCAGCCACTTTCTTTCAACAACCATCATCTTTTTCACACCCCAGTCTCCCTTTGAACCTACGAGTCTTGAATTCCCCCAGATTCTCATCTTGCTATAACGGAGTCACCACGCGTCGAATTACCCAAAACGTCATTACCTTCAACAACACTTCAACTCACGCATGAACGCTGTCTTCCCCACAATGGCCACTACTCAAAAACGTAGCTTATGAATTCCAATTTGGGTACTCGTGTACAGCTCGTCGTGGTTGATTTGTCTTCGTCTCTGGTACAACATCAACTTGTCCTGAAACCCAAAAACTACTTTATCCCGATCCAGCAAGCCAACAAGCCGAATTCATATTGGCGAGCTTATCAGAGCTGTAGGAGCCCTTGGCTAGTCGAAAAGCGATCTCATGCGCGTGACGATGTTCGTTCGACGAGATGAAGATTCTAGTTCTGTTGGGTCCGTACTGAAAGCTTCTCTTGGGGATGTTCGCCTGCTGCTGCTATGATTGTAGGCGCCAAGTTTGTTTATCAGGGTATTTGATGGAAATCGAGGCGGACGCTCCGATAAATGGGTAGTGAGACTTAGGTATGTCATTCCGTTCCTTTTATTTTCATGTCTCTGGCTGACTATCAAGACACAGGCTTAGGAAGTCAATTGTTTAACTTGCCACTCTTGACTGAAAATGAACCTACGAACGTGGGTACCACGTCGTATTTCATGCAATGCCAGCTTTATATTTCCAAGAATTACCGATTCCCTAGTCTCCGCGCAACGGAGTAGCTCAAACATGCATTGAGAAGCTAGACATCGACCCTGACGGGATCCTTTACCGCTGAAAATTTCGGTTATCAAGCTCTCCCATGAATTTACTACGAGCCTTGAACAAAATGTTAGAGTAAACGATTATCTACTGGACTATCACTCAAATGACAGCATTTTCAAATGAACCGATTTCTGAGATGCCCGCCCCAACACTTAACGTCCCACTCCCAGCTCTCTCATCTCAGCAAGATCCCATCCTCACATGAAACGAGGCCGATATTTTAATGATTTCTGTGAGTTACTCTTCCTTAGAAACAGGAATTAAAGAAAGAAAGCAAATAACTTGATATAATCTGCAAAAATTTGGTAGAAGGTATGAGTGATCTTGTGGTAAGCATGAGTTTTCTGGATTTGAGAGAATATCTAAGATATTTGTAGAATCCTCCTCAAACTATAGCTTGACTTGTCTCCAATCCCGGTTAAGGGCCTAGTTATGCAGTGACTACAATGTGAAGATTAAAGGGGGGGTAAAGACGATAAATGGGGAAGAAAGAGCGCTCACTAAGATGGTCATATCAATGATTGGCAGGTCAGTTTTGACCTTCTCAGCTACAGGTTCATATGAAGCATCCCTTTCAAGCATACGTTTGGTAGTTTGTGCAGACATGCTACATGAAGGCCCAGCGTGGGAGAGACTACCGATGAAACGAAGAACTTGTTTCTCGCGCTTGAGGGTGTTGCAACCGTATTTCCGCCTTCCGGATACTCATACGCACCTTTCTTAACAAGGAACTCGACTACATCGAAGCGGTCATTCTGAGCCGCAGCGTGCAGCGCAGATCCGTATCGTCCTCCCCTCTTGTTCACATCTGCACCTTTCTCCACAAGGAACTCGACAAGTTTTAAGTCGCCTTTCTGAGCTGCAGCGTGCAGCACGGATCTGTAAAATCTTCCCTGCTTGTTCACATCTGCACCTTTCTCAACAAGGAACTTGACTACTTCCAGGTGGCCGTTCTGAATCGCAATGTGCAGTGCAGACCCGAACATTGGTCTCCTCTTGTTCACATCTGCACCTTTCTCAACAAGGAACTCGACAATTTTTAAGTCGCCCTTCTGAGCTGCAGCCTCCAGCGGGAATCCTTGTAACCAATTTCTCCCCATGTTCACATCTGCACCTTTCTCCACCAGGAACTCGACTACTTTTAAGTCGCCTTTCTCAAGTGCAGCCTGCAGCACGGATCCGTGAAATCCTCCCCACTCGTTCACGTCTGCACCTTTCTCAACAAGGAACTTGACTACTTCCAGGTGGCCGTTCTGAATCGCAGTATGCAGTGCAGACCCGAAAGTTCTTCTCCTCTTGTTCACATCTGCACCTTTCTCAACAAGGAACTCGACAATTTTTAAGTCGCCTTTCTGAGCTGCAGCCTCCAGCGGGAATCCTTGTAACCAATCTCCCCCCATGTTCACATCTGCACCTTTCTCCACAAGGAACTCGACTACTTTTAAGTCGCCTTTCTCAAGTGCAGCCTGCAGCGCAGATCCATATTCTCCTCCCTCTTTGTTCACATCTGCACCATTCTCCACAAGGAACTCGACTACTTTTAAGTCGCCTTTCTGAGCCGCAACCTGCAGCACGGATCCGTGGTATCCTTCCTCTTTGTTCACATCTGCACATTTCTCAACAAGGAACTTGACTACTTCCAGGTGACCGTTCTGAATCGCAGTATGCAGTGCAGAGCCATGTTGTCCTCCCCCCTTGTTTACATCTGCACCCCTCTCCACAAGGAACTCGACGATTTTTAAGTCGCCCTTCCGAGCTGCAGCGTTCAGCGGGAATCCTTGTAACCAATCTCCCCCCATGTTCACATCTGCACCTTTGTCCACAAGGAACTTGACTACTTCAAGGTGGCCGTTCCCAGCCGCAAAGTGCAGCGTAGGCAGGGTATATCCGTAAATTCCTCCCCACTTGTTCACATGTGCACCTTTCTCCACAAGGAACTTAACAACATTCAAGGAGCCTCTCAGAGCCGCAACCGACAGCGCAGATTCGTATCGTCCTTCCTCTCTATTCAAATCCGCACCGTTCTCAACAAGCAATTTAATGACATTTATGCTCACTTGTCTTCCCACTGCTCCATATAGTGCCTGATCTAGATCGTCTTGCTTCTGTTTTGTAGCTAAAATGACCGGCAAAATTTGATCCAATCCTGCCGCTGAAGCGGCGATCAGCGGACAACGATAGATCAGCTCTTTCGATAATCCATAATAGTAAAAGGGATATTCATTGAATTGAAATCGAGTTTTTTGTGACCAAGGGAATTTCTCAAAAAACAGGATTTGCTGTTTCAAGAGTTGGTCGGAAGAGTTAGGTTGTACGTGCTGAAACCATCTCTGCCTCACGTATTTGTGAATGGGAGCATCGAGCTGTGACGATAGGTTGTGCAGCAACAAAGCAAGACAGGCTCCGGCCATTGTAGAATGAGCCAGTTGTTCATTCATGTAACACCAATGAGTCGAGTCTTGTTGGAGGAGATATTCTTTCACTGAGGCATGCGACAGTTGGAGGGATGGGTATGATTTATCCCCAAATGATCGTTCTGTTGTCAGTCGAACAAAGGCAGTCCCCAACCCGACAATGTTTTGAGGTTGGCGGAAACGCTGCTGTTCCTCGTATTTTGGGAGACTAATCACATCTGATGGGTCTCCCAGATCAACGGCGATAAGCGCAGCAAGCTCGTCGAGAGGAACAGCTTCGAAGGCAACAGCGAGAAGACGAAGAAGTGTTTGGGCTCGAACTCTCTCTTCCTGAGGGATTAGATGATCGAGGATGTAGTGGTATGTGTCTGCAAGCTTTGTGGGCAAGGCAATTAGCCGAGCTTCAAGGTCTCTGATTGTCTCTGTTTTGTGCAATAATTCAAGTTGACAAGCTACCATCCGAAACCTGACAATTTTGTAATGTGAGTGATGCAGAACGCTTATATGAGGATTGACCCACTGTCCAGCTGCACGTTTATTCAAAACGATCCGCATTCTTTCTATCAAATCCGGCGGCCAGTCCTTCCACTTCTCGTCGCTCAAGCCTTGATCAACGAATACTGCAATGTCATGGCTGACCCTGTCATGTAGTACGTCTAATTTGTGCTGTGCCAAGTCTCTCAGGCCAGATGTTATATCTACATCGTCACGACTTGAAACTATGACGTGCATGTTGGGTGAGTTGACCGTACTCATGAGTTCCAGTGTTTTGAAGAGTTGCTTCCGCTCTGGCAGAGGAAGTTCGTCAAGGGCGTCTATGGCGATATAGAAGGGTTGCTCAGATTGTCGACCTAACTCTAGAACGCTCTCCAACAAGGCAGCAAGCTGTGGTTCCGAAGCTCCATCTCCGTGCTTTTTATGCAAAGCGAGACTAGTTGGGAGATGTATGAACGAGAGCTGGAAAACGAGGGATCGCAGAAGAGCTTCTTCAGACAACGTGGATGGATCTGTAAATTCGAAATAATAGTACGCAACGGTATGTCCTTGACGAATCAGGGTCTGTACTAGGTGCGACCTAATGGAATATGTTAACTCGCGCTACGAACGAAAAATCAGAAAGATCTCACATGATGAATGTCTTCCCGGTTCCCACTAGAACGTGAGTGAGCTTTCGTCGGAGGTTTGTACGGTGAAGGCACTTACTTCCTCCGTGAAACCAGCAGAGACCGCCAGTGCGTATCCACTCCTCCATGACTGGATGTTCCAAAAACCATTCGCACGTTGTAGGTCCTCGAGTCCTGTTGCTTGAGTCCAACTTGCTGGTGCGATCAATAGGCTTGAGCCACTTTTTGAGTCGACGGAAGTGGCTTTGATCCTCAGCATCTCGGAGGTGCTTGATATCAAGTTGGATAGCAGTGATCTTAGCGTCACGTTTGGCTCGAACATCTTCTCCCGCAAGATTTACTATGCGACATGAGAGGGGAAAGTCATCCAGAGACAAGGAAGACATACTAAGGCGAAGGAGAGGAATGGTTCGATGCTGCTCGGTGAGTGCCTCAACAATATCATCTACCAGTGACGATGTTTCCTCTTCCTCCAGCAACCCTATTACCACACGTGCGTGCATCCCAGCACCCAGCTCATGCTTCATTGATAGCCGAGAGAAGCAGCCAACATCCCTGAACTGCAACAACAGGTCTTGGGCGACGGTCTCGGAGTCGTCGGCGAATTGAGTTCTCCCAGCTCCAATATTTAGGAAGCAAGCCAGATGTGAGGCTTTGGGGAAGGCGGCGACAAGCCCCTTCATCAACTCTCGAGACGTGTTGCGAAAACGTGTGCTTGCGCTGATAAAATTCTCGTTTTGGACGACGACAGGAGGAAGGTGCTCTAAGTCGGCAAGCGTTATGTGAAGGGCTTGGCGGATAGTACAGGAAGAACTTGGGGCGGTTCGGACGCGATAGTTGCGGAGAGCGCGTGGATGGTGCCCTTGGTTGTTGTTTTGAACCAAGACGAAACTGGACAGTGTGAGTGTATAGGAACCGAGGTTAAAAACGTAACATACCATTTAGTTGATGTTTTGGAGAGGAATGGTGAGTCCAATTCCGCTGCCACGCTGGTCTGGGACTGCATCTCCTTCAACACCTCATCCAAAAGTACGGAACATCCTTCACGATCTTTTTCATCCCAGAGTTGAGATGAAAACAATCGATCTTCAAGAATATTGTGGCACTCAATAACTTGGCCAATGGTCATGTCGAGCGCAGTGAAGAGAATCGCGTAGAACCTAGAATGTGATCAGTTAATATTTTAACTACATAGAGGTAGCAGAAAGCTTACCCTCCAATGCCAGATCCACCAACGATATCAAACATCTCGCTAACTCGAACATCTCGTTCCTCTTCTTCGTCTTCGTCGTACGCCCATCGGTGTGCAATTCCCTGAAGAAAGAATAACTCTGCCTGCGGGGATGCATTGAAATCCGGGCCGTCTTAAGCTGCGTAAGTAGCTGGTGGAAAGGTATATGAAAGATATACCCAAAGAGAGAACTCTTAGTCCGTTTCCGGACTCAAGAGTAGGCGGTGTAGACATTCACCTTACAAACGAGACGGTGGTAAGAGACAGGGGTATGGTTAAATTTAGACATACGTTGGCCAAACTCTCTTTCTGCTTTCATTCCCCACTCCCAAGATCTCTGCAGTCCGACGGCCTTCTCCCTTCCGTTTTCCCATCTCTTCTTCTTTCACTCATTATCACTGGTGTTGCACATATGGATGTTACAGGCTTCAATAACCGTCTGGTCAATGCCTTCTTCGAAGAATTCACACCTGAACAAAACTAAGGGTACGCCGAATGATGATATCCATTTTTCTCCATCTTTACCTAAAGCTTTTTACAGATCCCTTCTAACCCTCGTCCTCACCGTTGCCCGTGCACTGCCCACGAGTGTGCCAAGTGCTCCTCTGCTCTGCTGCCCAAAACTACGCGAATCCAACACGCTTTTTGATGGCGTCAATGTCTACACATTGTTCGCAGCTGCTGATTTTGGGGGACCTTTGTTTGGACCCCTTCGGTAGCACTCTTGATTCCTTCAAAATGTTTTTTTTTCATAACTTGGGGATTGACCAATCCTACGTCCGCGAAATCGTCCTCGTCTGTTGGTTACACTCGCATTCCCCGTATCGTGGACCTCGTCTCCTACCTATTCAATGGGAATGGGATCGACACGTCCATCGCCGAATGAGGTTATTGCCTGCGTTGCCGCCGCTCGGGTCGCCATTCTACACAATACGACTCGAGAGAAGATAGAGGACGCCTTTTTTCGACCTTGTTTTCTCCTCCACGAGTAACGAAACTACCGACGAGGTTTAGCCGCTTTACATCAAATGTAACTCCACTGCACTGACGAAGAATTCCGAGACGTTCTCTACGTATTCAGACAACCAGCGTGTATGCTCGTCCAGGTCTCCGAGGTTGAGTGTGCTCACACCAAGGGAAGCAGCTTGCTCAGCAAGTTCAAACTTTCTGACATCCCTCTTCGTGGTGTTCCTCAATTTGAACGTCGTTGGTTCCAACACCAACGACAGCAGCATCCTCACTGTCCTCGCCTCTGATTCGTCGACCGATAAACCCAACTCCATCGTCATCGCAAACGAGAAGTGTGGCACGTCTCAAGAGGAGATTGAGAGAATTGGAGACGTACAAGGGTACGTCATTTTATTTTATTTTCCTTCATGTTCATTTTTCGTCTTTGGCACTCACTTGTTTTTACAGGCTAGCTTGAGCCACATGCAGGGAGTGATTCCATGGCTTTTGGCGGGTTGAGCAACGGGATCACCAAACAAGCGTTCTTGATACAATAGGCATCAACTCTGCCGTGCCACAAAGGTCTTTGGAAACAATTACGATTTTCGACAGCAAGGAAAAGATGACGGAGTGAAAGAAGATTATACGGGGCATTCTAGAGTACTCGACTCAATCTTTGATTACGCTGCCTTCCACTATGCCTTTCCTCGATTCGTCATCTCTCCCTGTTACACTCACAGATTTGTAAAAATTGTTAGACCACTCTCTTCTTCATCCCACAATGACCGACGATGAGATCAGAGCAGGCCTCGAACTCGCGAAAAAAGTACATTGCCCGAGCTCCTTGCATCTCTTTGTTCTCAGCGACAGAATTTGAATACCAACTTTAGATAAAACGTTGTAACCGCGTGTGTCAAACCTTACTCAATCCCTCCGGCCTCAGAAGTTCTTTCAAGAATCGGACGTTGGTCTATGTCCCGCTATTGGATTCCCTGCAGAGAAGAGTACAACCAAGGTCAAAATATTTAAAACTCTCGAGGCCCTGAAAGAGGTTTTGACTTCCTTTCTCTTTGTTACTCCAAAGCTCTTATTGTCCTGAGGGTGGACAGGGAGGAAAAGGAATCGACATGGTTGTTAACATCGGTAAAGTTCTGGGTGGAGATTGGGATTACGTCGAAGAGGAAAATCGTGCGATAAATGAAGCTGTTATTAAGGAAGGCGGGATTTGAAAGTTATTTTCGAGGTTTGTCCTTGTGCCATATTTTCATCCCGTTGACTCTCGCTCATCGGGCATACAGAGAACAGGATGATTATCTTGAAGACACCCATATCCGAAACTCTGCGAGATATGTTCTAGCTTTTGGCGTTGCTCTTGTCAAGACCTCCACGGGATATGGTTCTGTGAAAGGTCAAGATGGAAAGTATTCTTACCAGGGTGCCACACTCCATCATCTGGTACTCATGAGAAAACGGTCAGTTTCTATCTCTCACAGAGTCATCCATTTTCCTCATTAATGATAACTCAAACCATGCGTAGATGTCCACCTACGGTCCAAATCAAAGCAGCTGGAGGTGTTCGAACATTCGGTGATGTGTTGAGAGTTTGTGTGTTGGGGGTGGGACGTATCAGTGCAACAGCAACTGAGAGTATTCTTGAAGAAGCAAAGAAGAGAGGGATTATCAAAGATGAACCTGTTGAAATCGAGGTTGAGTTTCCTGCGGGATTTGCTTTGCCTAAAGCTTGAAAAGACTTCGGGCTATACTTTAAAAAACAGGGTTTCACTTGGCTTTGTACGTTGTGTCGCGGGTGGATGAAGGAAAGAGTAACGAAAATATGATTGAAGTGTGTAATGGTTTATGTATATGAAGAACAAAACGTCTAACCCCAAAAGGAGACGGATGAATAAGAGGAACTTGATAGTAATAGCACAATGGGACATTTTCACAAAAGGAGATGATTAATGTGACGTCTAGTGGAAATCAAGGTCACTGCAAAATGTGAGGGTCGAGAAGAAAAAGCAGATAATGTACAAATGGAAAGAGTCAAGTAGAGGTACATGCGTCTTGTTTCTGGGAGGATCGAGATCCAGAAAGAACACGTGATGTGGGTACTCCAGAATCTCTTCCACTGAATCGTTCCTTGGGGCAATAAAGTGCCTGGGGTGCTTGGTGACCCCAAATTTCAAACGGACGGAAGAATAGAGTGTTTGTTTCTCGTTGGCGCTTGCATAGAGAGGGTCGTGGTATTGTTGCCGCTCCTTAAAGCTTTGAAGATGTAGAAGTACAATCTTCAAAGCCACTGTCGAGCGCCAGAGGCTGCTTGACAAGAAGCCCTGTTGTGGACGAATCGCCTGCAGGTGACGTTTTCTAGTAAAGACAGTGAGCGAATTGTAGTCGTACGAAACGCGCAACTCACATTTGGATGCTCAATGATAGTAGAGACGAACCCTTCCTCAGTATCACCAACCGTCCGAGCGGCCTTGTCCTGGTCGATCTCGGCAACTGCTTGACAACTACCAGGCTTTCATCATTGTGCAGGGTATGAGGTAGTTGAATCTGGGTTCGCGTCATATTAGCGGTAGATCGCGAAGAGGAGGGAGGAAGCTCACTCTAGGTTGAATCGGAGCATGGACGAGATTCGAAAGGAAGGGCAGGTCATCTTCGGTCTCTGCATTGCATGAAGAGCGTATATTTTCCAAGTCTTGAGTGCGAATGGTACGAGGTGATGGTTGCGGGTGTTGCGGCGGTACAAGGCCCACACTCCCGCCAATCGCTAACTTGCTCGTATTGGCTTCTTGAGATGGTGCGGAAGGACGACAGGACTAGTAATCCTTGATGATAGAAATGGGGAGAAAGCTAGGATGGCCACAGACTTGTAGAACCCCATAAATCCAGGAAAGAGTTGAGTGGTCGCCCTTGGCATCTCTCTCTTGTGTTAGGACGGAATGTTCAAGGAGCATTCGAGGCGGCAAGATCAAAGGGATAGAAGACGACTTCAGAAGGTGACAATAGGAGGAGTTTTTATAGAGAGCAAAATGAGAGAGGAGCATGGAAAGTTAAATGGAGTGAAATATCAGTCGGAAGTGCCATGCTAGACTAGACGGAATTCTAGCTCGGATTTGCAGACACAACATAGCCTGTTATGCGCTGCACCAGATAGAACCGCGAAAGCCTCAGGACGAAAAAGCAGCAGCCCATAGTAAAACGTTGTGGGTGACGATAGTCGATCATGGTGGCGTTGGTCAAGGCGCAAGGATTTGCAGTCGCTTGCTTTCAACAACCATCATCATCTTTTTTCAACCCCAGTCTCCCTTTGAACCGATGAGCCATGAATTCCTTCAGATACTCGTCTTGCTATAACAGAGTCAAGTTACCAAGAACGTCGTTACCTTGAACTACGCTTCAACCCTCGCCTCAATTGTTTATTCCCCACAATGACCGCAACTCAAAAGCACGACCCGGAAACCCTTATGAATCCCAGTTCGGTTACTCACGCGCCGTTTGTCGCGGTCCATTCATTTTCGTCTCTGGTACAACATCGACATGTCCCGAAACCCAAGACCTTCTCTATCCCGATTTCGCAAGCCAACAAGCCGAGCTCCTATTCGCAGAGATTATCAGAGCTGTAGGAGCACTTGGAGGTTCGAAGAATGATATCATGCGTGTTAGGATGTTCGTTCGTCGGGAAGAGGACACTGGTTCTGTTGGTTCCCCATCGAAAGCTTCCTTTGGGGATGTTGCGCCCGCTGCTACTATGATTGTAGGCTCGAAATTTGTTCATCAGGATATGTGGGTGGAAATTGAAGCAGACGCCCTGATAGATGGGTAGTGAGATTTAGGTATGTCATTCTGTTCCTTTTATTTTCAGGTCTCAGGCTGACTATCAAGATACAGACTTAGAAAATCAATTGTTTAACCTGCCACTCTTGACTGAAAATGAGCCTACGAACATGGATACCATGGCCTGTCTCATGCAATCCCGACTTTATATTTCCAAGAACTACCGATTCCCTAGTCTCCACGCAGTGGAGTAATTCAATCGTTCATTGAAAAACAAGACATCGACCTGGATGGGATCCTTTACCAACGAATATTTTCGATTATCGAGCTCTCTCATGACTTTACTACGGTCCTTGGACGACAACGTTGGAGTAAACGATTCAACTGCTAAACTATCACTCAAATAACAGGATATTTCCAATGAACCGAATTTCTGATCTACCACAACACTTATGCAATGTCCCTCTCCCAACTCTCTCATTTCTGCAAGATCCCATCGTCACATAAAATGAGGCCGTTATGTCGATGATTTCTGGGCGTTACTTTTCCCTAGAAAACTAGAATTAAAGAAAAAAAACAGAGAACTTTGTATCGTCTGCGAAAAATTTGGTAGAAGGTGGAGAGTGAACTTGTGGGAAGCATGGCCCTTCTGGATTCGAGAAAATATCTAAAATGTTTGTAGAATCCACCTCAAACTTTAGCTCGACCGGTCTCCCACTTAGGTTAAGGGCCTGGTTATGCGGTGAACTACAACGCGAGGATTAAAGAGAGGTAAAGAAGACAAATGGGGAAGAAAGAAAACTCACTGAGGTCGTCATACCATTGATTGGCAGGTCAGTTTGGACGTTCTCAGCTACAGGCTCATATGAAGCATCCCTTTCAAACATACGCTTGATAGGTTGTGCAGATGAGCTGCATGAAGGCCCAGCGTGGAAGAGACCACTGATGGAACGAAGATTCTGTTTCTCGCGCTTGAGGGTGTTGCAACTATATTTCCGCCTTCCGCCTTCCCATCCGCACCTTTCTCAATAAGAAACTCGACAACATCGAGATGGCCATTCTGAGTTGCAGCCTGCAGTGCTGACCCGTATTCTCTTCCCTCCTTGTTCACATCTGCACCCTTCTCCACAAGGAATTCGACAACATCGAGATGGCCATTCTGAGCCGCAGCCTGTAGCGCAGACCCGTAAAGTCGTCCCCCATCGTTCACATCTGCACCCTTCTCCACAAGGAACTTGACCATATCCAAGGCACCGTTCTTAGCCGCAGCCTGTAGCGCAGACCCATAAAATGCTTCGCCCTTGTTCACATCTGCGCCCTTCTCCACAAGGTACTCGACCACATCCCAGGAGCCATTCTCAGCCGCGGCCTGTAGTGCAGACCCATAAAATCCTTCACCCTTGTTCACATCTGCACCGTTCTCCACAAGGAACTTAACCATATCCAAGGCACCATTCCCAGCCGCAGCCTGTAGCGCGGACCTACAAAATGCTTCGCCCTTGTTCACATCTGCGCCCTTCTCCACAAGGAACTCGACCACATCCCAGGAGCCATTCTCAGCCGCAGCCTGTAGTGCAGACCCATAAAATCCTTCACCCTTGTTCACATCTGCACCGTTCTCCACAAGGAACTTGACCATATCCAAGGCACCATTCCCAGCCGCAACCTGTAGCGCAGACCCATGATCTCCTTCGTCCTCGTTCACATCTGCACCCTTCTCCACAAGGAACTTGACCATATCCAAGGCACCGTTCTTAGCCGCAGCCTGTAGCGCAGACCCATAAAATGCTTCGCCCTTGTTCACATCTGCGCCCTTCTCCACAAGGAACTCGACCACATCCCAGGAGCCATTCCCAGCCGCAGCCTGCACCGCAGAGCCATAATTTCCTTCGCCCTTGTTCACATCTGCGCCCTTCTCCACAAGGAACTCGACCACATCCAAGGAGCCATTCCGAGCCGCAGCCTGTAGTGCAGACCCATAATGTCCTTCGCCCTTGTTCACATCTGCGCCCTTTTCCACAAGGAACTCGACCACATCCAAGGCGCCATTCCCAGCCGCAGCCTGCAGTGCTGACCCGTATTCTCCTCCCTCCTTGTTCACATCTGCACCCTTCTCCACAAGGAATTCGACAACATCAAGATGGCCATTCTGAGCCGCAGCCTGTAGCGCAGACCCGTAAAGTCCTCCCCCATCGTTCACATCTGCATCCTTCTCCACAAGGAACTTGACTATATCCAAGGCACCATTCCCAGCCGCAGCCTGTAGTGCAGACCCGTAAAATGCTTCGCCCTTGTTCACATCTGCGCCCTTCTCCACAAGGTACTCGACCACATCCAAGGAGCCATTCCGAGCCGCAGCCTGTAGTGCAGACCCATAATGTCCTTCGCCCTTGTTCACATCTGCGCCCTTCTCCACAAGGAACTCGACCACATCCAAGGAGCCATTCCGAGCCGCAGCCTGTAGTGCAGACCCATAATGTCCTTCGCCCTTGTTCACATCTGCACCCTTCTCCACAAGGAACCCGACAACATCCAAGGCGCCATTCTCAGCCGCAGCCTGGAGCGCAGACCCGTATTCTCCTCCGTCTTTATTCAAGTCTGCACCGTTCTCCACAAGCAATTTAATGACATTTATGCTCACCCCTCTTACCGCTGCTACATATAATGCCTGCTCTAGATCGTCCTGCCGTTGTGTTGTGGCTAAAATGACCGGCAGAATTTGGTCCAATCCTGCAGCCGAAGCAGCGATCAGCGGACAACTGTTAATCAGCTCTCTCGATACTTTAGGTCGGTAGACGTGATGTTCATCGAGTTCCAATTGAGTTTTTTGTGTCCAAGGGAATTTCTCAAAAAACATGATTTGTTGTTTCAAGAGTTGGTCGGAAGAGTTGGGTTTTACGTGCTGAAACCATCTCTGCCTCACGTATTTGCCAATGGGAGCATCGGGCTGTGACGAAACATTGTGCAACAACAAAGCAAGACAAGCTCCGGCCATTGTAGAATGAGCCAGTTGTTCATTCATGTAGCACCAATGAACTGGGTTTTGTTGAAGGAGGTATTCTTTCACTGAGGCATGCGACAGTTGGAGGTATGATCCACTATCCCACGTTGTTAGACGAACAAAGGCAGTCCCCAACCCAACAATGTTCTGAGGTTGGCGGAAGCGCTGCTGTTCCTCGTATTTTGGGAGATTAGTCACGTCTGACGGGTCTCCCAGATCAACAGCGATAAGCGCAGAAAGCTCGTCGAGAGGAACAACTTCAAAGGCAACAGTGAGAAGACGAAGAAGTGTCTGGGCTCGGACTCTCTCTTCCTTGGGAATTAGATGATCGAGGATGTACTGGTATGTGTCTGCAAGTTTTTTTGGCAAGGCAAATAGCCGAGCTTCAAGGTCGCCGATTGTTTCTGTTTTGTACAATAATTCAAGTTGACAAGCCACCATCCGAAACCTGACAATTGTGTAGTGTGAGTGATGCGGAACGCTTATATGAGGATTGACCCACTGTCCAGCTGCACGCTCATTCAACACGATCCGCATTCTTTCTATCAAATCCGGGGGCCAGTCCTTCCACTTCTCGTCGCTCAAGCCTTGATCAACGAATACTGCAATATCATGGCGGACCTTGCCATGTAGTACGTCCAATTTGTGCTGCGCCAAGTCTCCCAGACCAGACGTTATATCTATCTCGTCCCGACTTGAAACTATGACGTGCATGTTGGGTGAGTTGACCGTACTGATGGGTTCCAGGGTTTTGAAGAGTTGCTTCCGTTGTGGTAGAGGAAGTTCGTCAAGAGCGTCTATGACGACATAGAAGGGTTGCTTAGATTGCCCAGCTAACTCTACAATGCAGTCTAGCAAGATTGCAAGCTGTGGTTCTGAGGCTCCGCCTCTGTGCTTCTCATATAATGCAAGACTAGTTTGGAGATGTATGGACGAGAGTTGGAAAACGAGGGACCGTAAAAGGGCTTCTTCAGACAATGTGGATGGATTTGTAAATTCGAAATAATAGTAGGCAACTGTATATCCTTGGCAGATCATCGTCTGGATGAGGTGCGACCTATCAACACATATTAGCTTACGGAAAAACGACAAGCAATGAGGTCCTTACATAATGAACGTCTTCCCTGTTCCCACTAGAACGAGAGTGAGCTTTCGTTCGAGAATTGTATGACGAAGATACTCACTTCCTCCGTGAAACCAGCAAACCCCGCCAGTTTGGATCCACTCTTCGATGATCGGGTGTTCCAAAAACCACTTGCACGTTGTAGGTCCTCGAGTCCTATTGCTAGATTCGAGCTTCCCGACCTGTTCAATGGGCTTAAGCCAATCTTTGAGTCGACGGAAGGAACTTCCGTCCTGAGCATCTCTGAGGCGCTTAACGTTGAGGTGGATAGCATTCATTTGAGCGTCACGTTTGGTTCGAGCATCTTCTCCCGCAATATTGACTAGACAACATGAGATGTGAAGTTCAAAAGAGAGACAGAGAAAGCATACCAAGACGACGAAGCGGAATGACTTCACAACGCTTGGTGAACGTCTCCACGATTATATCCGTAAGTTGGGATATTTCCTCTTCCTGCAGCAACTCCATAACCGTACCCCTCACGTGAACTCCAGCATCTGGCGCATTCTTCATAGATAGTCGGAAGAAGCACTCAACGTCCTTGCACTGTGACAGCAGGTCTTGTGCAACAGTTTCCGAGTCATCCATGAGTCGGGCCATTCCAGCTCCAACATTGATGAGGCAAGCTAGATGTGAGACTTTGGGGAATGCAATGGCAAGCTCCTTCACCAACTCACGAGACGGGTTGGGGAAGCGCATGCCTGCGCTGGCAAAGTACTCGTCTTGGATGACGACTGGAGGAAGGTGCTCCAAGTCAGCCAGCGTTGTGTGAAGAACTTGGCGAATTGTACAGCTGGAACTAGGGACAGTACGGACGCGATAGTTGCGGAGAGCGCGAGGATGGCGCCCATGGTTGTTGTTTTGAACCAAGACAAAACTGGACATTGTAAACGCAATGGAACCGAAATTATAAGCGTAGCATACCATTTGGTTGATGTTTGAGAGCGGAAAGGAGAGTCTAGTTCTACTGACACACCCGTCTGGGACTGCATCTCCTTCAATGCCTCGTCCAAAAGTCTGGAACATCCTTCACGATCGTTTCCGGCCCAGAGTGGGGACGAGAGTAATCTGTCTTCAAGAATTTTATGGCACAAAATTACTTGGCCAATTGTCATATTGAGCGCAGTGAAGAGGATCGCGTAGAACCTAGAATGAGATCAGCTAATAGTTCAACCATGGATATGATGTAGAAAAGCTTACCCGCCGATTCCACTTCCACCAACAATATCGAACATCTCGCTAACTCTCACATCTCGTTCCTCTTCTTCGTCTTCGTCGTACGCCCATCGGTGTGCAATCCCCTGAAGAAAGAATAACTCTGCCTGCGGGAATGCATTGAAATCCGGGCCGTCTTAAGTTATGTAAGTAGCTGGTGGAAAGGTATATGAAAGAGGTACCCAAAGAGAGAACTCTCAGTCCGTTTCCGGGCTCAAGAGTAGGCGGTGTATACATTCACCTCACAAACGAGATGGTGGGAAGAGACAGGGGTATGGTTAAATTTAGACATACGTTGGCCAAACTCTCTTTCTGCTCTCATTCCAGTCCACATGCCCAAGTTCTCTGTTGTCTGGGGCTCTTCTCCCTTCCGTTTTCCAATGTGCTCGTATATCGCTCGCTATCACTTGTGCTACACACATGGATGTTTTAGGCTTCGATAACTGTCTGGTCCATCACCTAATCCAGGAATTCGAACCCCAATACGGGAAGTATGCCAAATGATTGTATTCTGCTTTCTTCGTTTTTAGTTATAACTCTTGGCAAGTCTTCTATAGCCTTCGTGCTATCTGTCGTCCGCGCACTACCTGCGAATGTGCTGTACTCCGCTACCCAAAACCACACGAATTCGTCACACTCTTTGAAGGCATCGACGTCTACACATTTCTTGTTGCTGCTAATTTTGAGGACCTCTTTAGCACCACTCTTGATCCTGCCGAACAGGCTTTTCGTAACCCGAGGATCGATAAATCCACCATCCACGAAATCATCCTCGGCTATAGCTACCCTCGCATTCTCCGTATCATGAACATCGTCTTTTACTTCTACAATGGAAAGGAGCTCGACAGTTCTGTCACCCGGTGAGGTCGCTGCCTACGCCGCTGTTCATGCCGCCATTCTATCCAATAACACTGCTGAGAATATTCAAGGCTTTTCCCTGCCCTATGTTGCTCTCCTCTCCATGAGGACAGAAACTGCCGGAGAGGTTTTAATCTCTCACAGCAAGCGAAATACCACCCCAACGATGAAGAAGTCGGAGACGTTCTCTACGTATTCGGACTACTAACTTGGTATGCTCCTCCAAGTCTTCGAGTTTGAGCTTGCTCATACCAAAGACAACGGCTTGCTCGGCAAGTTCGAACCTTCTGATATCCCTCTCGCTGTTCGCAGTGTTCCTTAAATCGATCGTCCTCGTTTTTCAGGTCTAGCGGCAACGGAATCCTCAATGTCTCTGCCGATATATCCAGCAACAAACCCAACTTGACCACCATCGTAAATGACAATGGTGGCTAGTGTCAGGAGGAGTTTGAGAGAGTGGGATACATACCAGAGTATTTTCGTTCCATATATTTTTTTGGTGGCACTCATTTGCTTTTACAGCTGAGGACGAGGCCGTTACTTCCCGCATCTAGGCTAAGAGTGATCTTAAATCTTCCGCTGGCAGCCTCTAGAATTCCACCACTGACGAGAAGCTCGCCTACAAGTTTGACTCTGCGAGCCAAACCAACCTCATTCTTGTTGTCGGTGAGAATATTTCATGGCTTCACAACTCTGAAGTGGCG
This sequence comes from Flagelloscypha sp. PMI_526, assembly GCA_021399455.1. Lineage (NCBI taxonomy): Eukaryota > Fungi > Basidiomycota > Agaricomycetes > Agaricales > Niaceae > Flagelloscypha > Flagelloscypha sp. PMI_526. The sequence continues at coordinate 641,092 of JAJTUO010000021.1, forward strand.
TCGAAGGAATAGTACGAAGATAAGCAGAAGATGCGTGACGCCTTCACTTTCTAAGTTTTATCTCTACTCCTTACTATCAAACCCGAAACTGACCATTATGTTTCCAGTCCTATTATGCAAACTAGAGATGGCTTCCCTAGTGGTATCTCAAGGAACAGTCCTTGTATCAAACACAGTCAATTCATTGGTTGCTTTTGTTCTAGTAGTCTAGTTCTTCTCTGCCTGCACATGTATGTAAGTTATTACAGATTGAATATGAGTCTTCTCACTAAATATGACCCACGAGTAGACTACTGTAGAAAGGTAGGAGATAGCCATTTGGGGGTCTAATAAGTACAGAGTACAAAAGGAATTGGCATGGCTCACTTCAACTACATATCGAATCTTGAAACAATCTCGGTGGACTCTGGGTGCCCTGGGTCTCAGATAGCCGACACGATATATTTGCCACTCTGCTCGTGTTTTGCTGTATCTTCCGAGACGTCTCGTATCTCCTTTTCTTCAGTTCCGGTCTCGTTTATGCTCCCATCGATCTCACGGAGGCTACCTCGTCTTTTTTTTTTTTTTTTGATTCATCAAGCCCTCCTGTTGTTCATTTTCACTTTCCTTCTCCTCAATAGGTAATGCCCAAGTCATTCAAACGCAATCTAATACAGTCAGTATTTATTAAGTTTCGCGTCAAACCTCAACTGGATACAACCGTACACCTCCAAATTTTGGGCCTCAATATATCTCCACTATCACAATACTTAAGCGGGTTTATCCACTCCAACTCTAACGTCTTACCGTTATCTACATTAGAGAGGGCCGGGCTGGGGCTGGGAGACGCAGTATGCCATGAACGTACATAGAGACCTAAGAGACTACAACCGGAACCGTGCTACTGACTTAAGGATACACGTGACCACTCCAACGTCTTCACCTACCCACGAAAGTTTTGCCCACAGCGGACGCATATCCTTGGTCCGTATTATTCGTTGGTAGGCTAAGTTTGGTCTTCTTGGCTTAAAGCCGAGATAGAACACCCAAGTCCTTTCGAGCTTTACCAGGTTCTTCAGGCGATATGTTATACGAAGGTCCAAAGGCTTTGAGACGGAAACTCTCGACTGCCTCAACAATTCTTTCGACTTTACTCCGTTTTGACTGTAGTTTGAAAATCTCGGTTTCATAAGCGGTCTTCATTTCATCGTTCTGCGCTGCAGTGTCGAAGAGTTGCTTGTTTGACTCCAGTTTGTGTATGACTGCCTCACGCTGGGATTTCGCTTGATATTGGCAGATCATGATGGCGAGGGAGTTGGAAGTGACAGTAGCACGGGTTCTGAGACAGGACAAGGAGTCGCCCTGAAGGGAATCTGCCGTTTCGATACCCAACATGATGCTGCTCACGTCTACACCCACTTCGATGAGGAACTCAACTACATCCACGCGGCCCTTACGTGCTGCCGCCTGTAATGCAGATCCATATTTTCCTCCTTCCTGATTCACATCTACACCTTTCTCAACAAGGAACTCAACTACATCCAAATGGCCATTATATGCAGCGGCCTGCAGTAAAGATCCATATTTTCCGCCCTCTTTGTTCATATCTGCGCCCTTCTCAACTAGAAACTCAATTACATCCAAATGGCCATGACATGCAGCAGTCTGCAACGCGGTGCCGAAACGTCCTACCACACGGTTCATATCCGCACCCTCCCCAACAAGCAGCTCAATCACACACATGGCGCCTAGGTGAGCAGCAGCTTGCAATGCAGTTCCGAAAGGTCCACACTCCATGTTGAGATCCGCGCCCTTCTCAATAAGGAACTCAATTACGTCCAAGTCGCCAACCAGAACAGCAGCCTGCAATGCAGATCCAGTGTATCCGCCCTCCTTGTTCACGTCCGCGCCCTTCTCAACAAGAAAATCAATCACATCTAAGTCGCCATGCAGAGCTGCAGCCTGCAGTGCAGGTCCAGAGTCTCCCCCCCCCTGGTTCACATCCGCACCATTCTCAACAAGGAACTCAATCACATCTAAGTCCCCATTCAGAGTAGCAGCCTGCAACGCAGATCCATATTCTATTTCTTCATTAATATGGTTCACATCTGCACCCTTTTCAACAAGCATCTCCATGATATCAATCCCAACTGCTCTGGTTGCTGCCACAAAAAGGGCCTGATCCAGATTATCCTGCTGCTGCTCCAAGGCCAAAATTACCTCTAGGAGCCAATACAATCCAGCAGCCGTAGCAGCAATCAGCGGACATCGGTAAATCAGCCCGCTGAGTCTAGAATCGTAATGCGGATATGCTTCGACTTGAAATTGAGTTCCCTTTGACCAAGGGAATTTCGCAAAAAACACAATTTGTTGGATCATTAGTTGGTGAGAGGGATCGGACGGTACATGCTCAAACCATCTCTGCCTCACATATTGGCGAACGGGAGCATCGGGCTGTGATGATTCATTGTGAAACAGCAATGCGAGGCAGAGGCTGGCCATTGTAGAATGGGCCAGAAGCTCATCCATGTAGCACCAATGAGTTGGGTCTTGTTGAAGGAGATACTCTTTCACCGAGGCATGCGAGAGTTGGAGGGACATTTCACCTCTGTGCTCTGTCAGGCGAACGAAGGCCGTCCCCAATCCAATAATGTTGTGCGGTTGATGGAACCGCTGCTGTGCCTGGTATGTCGGAAGAGTGAATTCATCCGAAGGATCTCCAAGGTCAACAGCAATGAGTGCCGCAAGCTCGTTGAGCGGAACTGGATCAAAGGAAACAGTGAGAATCCGGAGAAGCGTTTGGGCTCGCACTCTCTCCTCCTCAGGGATTAGATGATTGAGGATGTAGATGTACGTGTCTACTAGCTTTCTTGGTAAGCACATTAGCCGAGCTTCGAGGTCACTGGTTGTTTGTGCTCGGTGAAGGACTTCAAGTTGGCAAGCAACCATCCGAAACCTGACAATTTGTTATTGAGCGGTATGAAACACTTGCGTGAGGATAAACCCACTGCCCAGCCGCACGCTCATTCAAAACGATTCGCATTCTTTCTATCAGATCCGGCGGCCAATGTTTCCACTTTTCAACACTCAACTCTTGGTCAACGAACACCGCAATATCATAGCAGACATCACCATCCAGCACATCGAGATTATGCTGCGCAATGACTCGAAGGCCAGATATTATATCGATCTCGTCTCGACTTGAAATTAAGACATGCATGATGGGCAAATTGATGACACTTATGTCTTCCAGTGTTTTGAAAAGTTGCTTCCTCTGTGGTTGAGGAAGCTCGTCAAGGGCATCTATTACGATATATAAGGGTTGCTCGGATCGTCCAGCTAACTCTACAATGCTGTCAAGCAGAGTGATCAGCTGAGGTTCAGAGGCTCCTCGTCGATGCTTTTCATGTAGAGCGAGAATCGTTTGAAGATGTATAGATGAGAGCTGAAAAACCAGGGAACGCAAAAGGGCCTCCTCAGATAATGTGGAGGGATTCGTGAAATCGAAGTAATAATAGGCAGTGTTATAGCCATGTTGAATCAGGGTCTGGACTAAATGCGACCTAATAACATAAATTAGCTTGCAGTACGAACGACGAGTCAAGAGATTCTTACACGATGAATGTCTTTCCTGTTCCCACTAAAACGAAGCTGAGATTTTGTTGCAGATGAATAGAGTAAAGTATCTCACTTCCTCCATGAAACCAGCATAGCCCGCCGCTTTGGATCCACTCCCTAACCACAGGGTGTTCTAGAAACCACTCGCACGTCGTCTGTCCTCGAGATCTGCTGCTCGATTCCAGTTTGCCGGCGTGGTCAATAGGCTTGAGCCACTCCTTGAGTCGACAGAAGAGATTCTGATCCTGAGCACCTCGGATCTGCTCGACATTGTGGTGGATAGCGTTGATTTGTGCGTCACGGTGAGGCTGAGCATTTTCTCCTGCAAGATTTACTACACAGTATGAGGCAAAAAATTCAGTCAGGGACAAGGAAGACATACCAAGACGAAGGAGCGGAATGGCACGACGCCTCTCGGTGAGTGCCTCTACAATGTCATCTACTAGTGAGGATGTTTCTTCTTCCTCCAGTAACCCCATTACCGTGCCACCCACGTGCATTCCAGCATCCAACTCATTCTGCATTGACATCCGAAAGAAGCACCCAACATCCTTGGACTGCGACAACAGGTCTTGGGCGACGGTCTCGGAGTAGTCGGCGATACGAGTCCTCCCAGCTCCGATATTTACGAAGCAAGCTAGATGTGAGGCCTTGGGGAAGGCCACGACAAGGTCTTTCATCAACTCACGAGACGAGTTGGAGAAACGCGGGCATGCACCAATAAATTCCTCATCTTGGATGACGACAGGAGGAAAATGCGTTAAGTCGGCAAGTGTTGTGTGAAGGGCCTGGCGAATGGTACAGGGAGAGCTTGGGACGGTGCGGACGCGATAGTTGCGGAGAGCACGTGGGTGGTATCCTCGATTATTTTGAACCAGGACGAAACTGGGCAATGTAAGCTCTAAAGGATTGAACCTTAAAAGCTCAAAAATACCATTTAGTAGATGTTTTAGACCGAAACGTAGAGTCCAACTCCACGGACAGGCCTGTCTGGGACTGCATTTCATTCAACGCCTCGTCCAAAAGGCTGGAAGATCCTTCACAATCGTTTCCGGCCCAGAGTGGAGACGAGATTAATTTGTTTTCAAAAATCTGATGGCACAAGAGAACTTGGCTAATTGTCATGTTGAGTGCAGTAAAGAGAATAGCGTAGAAGCTAGAATGTGATCAGCAAACACAGACCATATAAATGGTGTAAAAGCTTACCCGCCGATACCGCTTCCACCAATAATATCAAACATTTCACTAGCTCTCACATCTCTTTCCTCTTCATCGTCCTCATCGTACGCCCATCGGTGTGCTAACCCCTGAAGAAAGAATAGCTCTGCTTGTGGAGCTGCATCGAAATTAGGACCGTCTCAAGCCATGTAAGCAGCTGCCGACAAAGACAATGGAAGAGATACCAAGAGAGAGAACTCTGAGCCCATTTCTGGGCTCAAGCGTAGATAGTGTAGACATGCGCTTGACACGCGAAATGATGGTGGGAAACAAGGGTGCAATTAATTTAGATGTGTGGCATAGCGTATTGTGCAATTCATCCAGCGGTCTTCGGAAACACTTACAATTTTGAGCAGCTAGGAAAAGGCAGCGATGTAGACGAAGATTTAATAGACAGTTCCATCTCGGGTGAAGAATGTGTTCAGACACTGGCTCAATCCTTTGCGCACGCTTCCACCTATGCCTTTCCTCAATTCGTCAACACTCCCAGTCATACTCACAGATTTGTCAAAAATGATAGACCACTCTCTTCTTCATCCAACAATGACCGATGATGAGATCAGAGCGGGTCTCGAACTTGCAAAAAAGTACATAACAGAGCTCTTTTACTCAGCGACAGGGCCTGACTATATGTTATCACCTTTTAGATACAACGTTGCAACCGCATGCGTCAAACCTTATTCAATTCCTCTGGCCAAGGAAGTTCTTCAAGGTTCGGATGTTGGGATATGCCCAGTTATTGGATTCCCTGCAGGGAATAGCACGACCAAGGTCAAGGTATTTGAAGCTGTTGAAGCCGTGAAAGAGGTTTGATTTCATTTTTCTTTGTTACTCCAGAAGTTCTAAGCCTCGAGCGGGACAGGGAGGAAAAGAAATCGATATGGTGGTTAACATCGGCAAAATTCTGGGTGGAGATTGGACCTATGTCGAAGAGGAAATTCGCACGATAAATGATGCTGTTGTTAAGGAAGGTGGGGTTTTGAAAGTTATTTTCGAGGTTTGTCCTTGCACTATATTTCATCTGACGTTTGATCATTGGGAATATGGAGAACAGAATGATTACCTCCAAGACACCCACATCCGAAAACTCTGCGAGATATGCTCTAACATCGGCGTTGCCTTTGTCAAGACATCCACAGGCTACGGTTTTGTGAAAGGACAAGATGGGAAGTACTCTTATGAGGGTGCTACTTTACATCATCTCGCACTCATGAGGAAGCGGTTAGTTTCTCTCTCTCTCATCGGTCCTTTTCCTCACTAACGACAACTCAAACTATGTGTAGATGTCCACCTACAGTCCAAATCAAAGCAGCTGGAGGTGTTCGAACATTGGATGACTTGTTGAGAGTTCGTGCGTTGGGGGTGACGCGTGTCGGTGCAACAGCGACTGAGAGTATTCTCGAAGAAGCAAAGAAGAGAGGGATTGGAATGAATGAACCTGTTGAAATTGAGGTTGAGTTTCCAGCCGGGTTCGCTTTGCCCAAAGCTTAAGAAGAACCTCCGACCCTACCTAGGAGAATGGGGTTCGCTTAGCTTTGTACGCTGTTTTACAAGTGAATGAAGGAAAGACATGAATAAGTAACTAAAATATCATTGAAAATGTGATATGGTTTATGTAAATGAAGTACAAAACGTCTATCCAAAAAAAGAAGACAGATGAATAAGAGGGGGATTTGATAGTAATAGTACAATTGGATATTTTGACATGGGGAGATGAAATAATGTGACGTCTAGTGGGAATCAAAGTCGTTGCAAAAAGGTGAGGAGAGCTGAGGCAAAGAAAGCAAGTAATGTACAAAGGCAAAGAGTCAAGTAGAGGTAGATGCATCTTGTTTATGTGAGACTCGAGATCCAGAAAGAACAGGTGATGTGGGTACCCCCAGAATCTCTTCTGCGTCTGACTCCTCGGCCGAGTCGTCCCTCGGAGCAATAAACAGCTTGGGGCGCTTGATGAGTCCAGATTTCAAACACAGGGAAGAGTAGAGTGTATCTCGTCGGCGCTTGCGCAGAGAGGGTCGTGGTATTGTCGCCGCTCGTGAAAGCTTTGGATTTACAGAGGCATTATCTTCGGAACCGCTGTCGAGCGCCAGAGGCTGCTTGACAGGAAGCCCTATTGTGGGCGAAGCGCCTGCAGGTGACGTTTTCTAGTCAAAAACAGTTAGTGAATTGCAGCCGTACGAAACGCGCAACTCACATTTGGATGTTCCATGATGATAGAGACGAACCCTTCCTCAGTATCGCTAACCACCCGAACAGCCTTCTCCTGATCAATATCAACAATCACAAGGCTTTCTTCTTTGTGCAGTGTATGGGGTAGTTGAATCTGGTTACACACTACATCAGCGGTAGCACGCGAAGAGGAAAGAGAGGAAGCTCACTCTAGGTGAAACCGGAGCATGGACGAGATTCGAAAGGAAGGGCAGGTCATCTTCAGTCTCTGCATCACTTGAAGAACATATATTTTCCAAGTCTTGAGTGCGAATGAGGCGAGGAGATGGTCGCGGGTGTTGCTGTGGCACAGGGCCCATACTCCCGCCAGCTGCTGACTTGCTCGTACTAGCCTCTTGGGATGGAGTGGAAGGACGAAGAACGACAGGACTAGGCATGCTTGATGATAGCAATGAAGAGAAAACCTAGGATAGCTGTAGATGTAGACCCGTAGAACCCTGTAAATCCAGGAAAGGACTTGAACAGTCGCCCAATGACGCCAAAGGTTAAGCGCGTCAATTCAGCCGTTCTCCCAGTGACCGGGATAACCCAGTATTAAGAGGTTCCTCTAGACGACAAGTAAGAACCTTTACCAGAAAGATTACGAGAGTTGTGTCGAAGTAGGAAAGCGGGTTGGGACTAGGAAACGTGGTGGCTGCAGACAGGGTTCGCGTCCAGGAATAGATTAGAACCACACTACTCAACATTTGGTCATTATCTATTATCTTTGGTACGCCACCGGCCTGCCCCAAGCCATCCAATGAGCAAACTCGGACCCGCAGAGCTCTCCGATTGGACGAGGTAAGCTAAGGAACGTACTGACTTGGAATGCATTGGGGATTGTTTGAAAGCAAACGTTGGTTCGTTCCCACTGCACTTGAATTCTGATAGAACCAGGCTTACTTTGTGCGCCTCTAGATGTTTAAGAACGATTTTCAAGACCACGAGAGACCATGCGAGGCTGGAGGTCCCGCTCAAGGTGGAGTGCGCCTTTAGTACATTTCGGAGAACGTGCTGCTGTTAAGCTTTCATGGTACTCCATGGGTCTAAAAAACCCATTCCTCAGAAATGAACGCCGCTCACAACCTCAGAAGGATCACCCATAACCTGGGAAACGTGTTGATAATCCACCTATTTTTACAGGACCCCAGTGTGTTTTGTGGACGCGCTGGAGGGATGACGGCAGTGTGACCTAGGTCACGTGGAAACTCGATGCGTGTTTTCATTTCCCTCCGGAGCATAAGCTCTTGATGAGGTAAAGTGCTATTGCTGATCTCAGACCTGTAAGGTATACATAGCGCATGCATGTATTATGACAAAACGAACCGACAGAAAAGGAATGATAGGTGATGTGTACACGGTACAGTACAGTAATAAATGAGACACATTAGGACAAATGTTACCCTCTAAACGCGGGCTCTATTAGGCTGTAATCCGAATCGACCTTCTGGTAATGGAGGAGGTAGTTCACTCGTGGCTAAACTTGCCGGAACACCAACAGTGGTTTCAGACGTTCGAGCAGCACCCAATCCATATACAGCTTCGGCGTGCTTGTCGGTAAGAGTCTGAGATCGTTGTCCTGTTCCAGAAAGCGGGATAGAGTTAGAGTTGGATCTCCCTCTGGAATGCGAGGATTTGCGAGTGTTTAGTCTAGAAAACCATGGTTTAACATTTATGATGGAGAATTGTGAAACATGGAACGTACGATGTCATGAACGAGATAGCAAGAACTACATAGTAAAAATAAGATTATGAATGGTGCAAAAAGAATGACAGAAAACAAACTTTTACTAAGAACGAAGAAGCTGGCAAGAGTATCAAAACTCTGTGGCTTGACGTTATATAAGATTAAGGTTGTTAAACTCATCCCACTGAAGAAAACAGTTAGAGGCACAATTTTTCAACCATGAATATTCGTGGAACTCACCCGCTGACAAATCCAGTTCCCAGCCCATACACGATCAAACTATTGACGAGAGAATCGGAATTGTCGTAACCTGTTCTCATCTTCCGAAGATACCATGCTAAAGCGGCGGCAGTAATGAAATCTGACACGGCGCCAGCGGAGAGTGACAAGGTAGCTATCGTCTAAGAAACAGATAAGAATGGAACGAAGAAGAGAACCAGAATTCGGACCTTTAAGTTGACAATTGATGTCACGAATGTAGGTTGAGCAAGAGCCCGATTGCTATAATCTAATTCCAAAAGAAGAACGAAATGAGACACGTTCAGATGCATGGTGCCTTCCACTTACACATTCCACAGACTATAAGAACACGGTTAGGACGATGGCTACTTTCAGAATTACGCACTCACCGAACTGGAGGATAATGACCGCAGCAAGAACGCCAGTGACGAGATAGTTTTGTCCGCTAACTATGGATGATCATGAGCCTGTCATTCAGAAAAGACGTCTCAAAAATACGTACAACGCCATACCCGAACAGCAAATACGCCCTTCACCAGGGTTCCTACAACGGTCTAATGCAGAGATGAGGGGTTGTATCAAATCAAGTTTAAAGAGACGGACTCCAAATGTCTGGCCGAGCTGAGGATAAAGTTAGTGTGTGGGTCTAGACTTTGAGAATTATCGGGAAGAATGCCGTACAATTAAAGACCTGGAGCAAGGTAAGCTAAAATCTTTCAGAATGCATAAAATGATGGCGTCTTTTACCACAGAGGTTTCTCAGCAATCAAGCCCAAAGGATTCCCCCACAGTGTTACGCAGTAATGATAAGAGCCATGTGCGATAAAGACTTGATCCACGAATTCCAGTGCCCTTTGGATTAGGATTGGAATTCATGAAAACACGTTTTTTGAAAAGATGAGATATACCAGATAAGTGGGACCTAGAATTCATGTATTCAGACCAGAACTTACAAGGGAAGATATGAATTGGGAAACGCACCAAAACCTTTATGTACAGGCCATCCGCTCTGAAGAGTCGATAGTATGATACAACCTGAACATCAAATCCCAAACACGTCAATTCCTCATCCAGCGCCCACGACGTCACAGCAAACAGAAAAAACGGACCTGAGACGACAGAATGCCAAACAGGGCTGTTGAGAAGCCAAATCCAATAAAGAGCGCGCCCAAAGTCTCATCCAGAATCTGCGGAGTCACCAGGGAGCTAGCCATGATGCTTGCAGTTTTTAACAAAAGGAATGGTGGGTCGGTTGTGATGGTAAGGAAACAAGAGACGACTGGGGGTCAAAAATGTACCGGTTAACGATGGCTTATGTCGCATTTGATGGTTTGGACACGATCAAAGTTGGAGGGGGAAGAAAAGGACCCGCTTTTGATCGGCATGCAACGGACCTTTTCCCACGTTTAAACAACACGTCCTAATCAAGCACAAGGTGCCAAAGAAACTGGTTTCTGAGGAGAGGTTGACTGCCCTGACCTCAGATCCGGCAATTCTCAGTGGCTTACTCAGGATCCGGAGGCTCGGATAGTCTTTCATTTTGGTAAAGGTACGTTCTTGTGTTATGTTATGGGTGTTCAAAAAAGAAAAGTGGTTGACGGCCAGTCAAGCCCTGAGCTTCTTAGGTCGGGCCTTTGCAGTGTCCGTAGCGAATCCATGCACAAGTTAAAGTATGGATAGATTCGGACCCTAATCTTCTCTCTCAATATCCGACCGGTTGACAACCATCCATGTCTCTTCCTTCAAGTTGAGAACGCCAAGACAAGATAGCGAGAGATTGGAATGAACATTAACACCTGTCAAAATAAGTACATTTGAGAGGTGTAGACCCTTCAATATTCATTCAGAACGGTCGTCCGAATCTAAATTCTCAACTACCCATCTCTCAGCCTCTTCACTTCGCACAGTAATGCTACACGAAAATCTCGACATCAGTTTGAACGGCAGTCTCCCCGAAGGTGAGAAACCAAGTCCCAAAAATAAAGTGAGAACGACTCACAAACTCATGCGCGCCATCACGTCTCTGGTTCTGGTTTCTAACAAAATTTCCCCGCCAGTTCCTTCGACATTAAACACAGTTAGTACTGTTACACAAGTAATTGAGATGGATTTGTAGGAATATTACATTCCCGGGTAGTCTTGTTGGTCAAACTTAAAGAGAGTGGTACACGGCAGGTCTGGTTCAGGTTTTTGCGCCTAAGAAACGACTCGGATGAAAGCGCTCCGGAGAGCGATACCACATGAGTATCATCCATCAATTTCTTACAGCATTCCATGTTTTGCTGAATGATAAAAGATGCGAATAAGAACTCACCAAGGTATTCAAAAATATCAAGCTTCCCATGGGGATCAAGTATCCTATGCGAGCATAATTTTGAGTTGCTGCATGGGGAGGAAATTGGATAACACAATGTCAACGTAGGACTTCTTTGACTATAGCGTCCAGAAATCACAACTTTGCACGGTCTTCGATCACTGGAAGGCGGCTGAGGGTATCAAGTTTAGTATGCCCTCGGACAAGAACATGAGAGTAAAATGCCACCGTCGAAAAGAAAGACCGTATCGCAGCGGCTGTCGTACTTGTGGCACTGGAACATATTGAAAGAGCTAAAGATTTGGCGATATTCTCACTCTCCTGTGACGAAAAGTGAGCGATGAAAGCGGTCATAACCTTTGATCAAAACCATATTATTTGTTCTTTGGCCCGCTCCCATGAACAGATCAGCAATTTTAGCGAGATCATCCTGGGACGTTTGCTGACTTCGCTGGTGCGACATTCCTGGGAGCCATGAAGGAAGACGCTGGAATAGAAGGGCGTCATTAAATCCGGTGGGCGTACTCAAAGTGGTGAATATGGGCATACGAAAGGGCAGAAAATTGTCCATATACAGGGCTGGGTCGGACCTAACGAGAGTCGTTCCCAAGCACCTGTGGCGAGCACAACTAGTTCATCTGATGGTGCGACGTGTTTTCTGGGGTCAAGCCCAAAAAAGATCTCTCAAAGAAATTGTGGATGCATAACTATGTCAAACTTGTAGCAGCCGGTAAGCGATGTACGACCTAAAAGACGCACCGGTTAATATGCTCGAGAAACTTGTCCGGTGTCGTTATCAACGTTTGCGCGAAACGTCTCGCTTCGAATTCCTTGTTCCCAATGAAAGGAAGGGGGTGTGGTCCCAGAGGATACGGAAGAGAAGAATTCGTGTTAGTAACTTTCCATCGGCATGCCAGATAGAGTGAGATCGACACCCCAATAAGAATTGGGTGGTGCGAGGCTGAGGGAGGGGGGGAATCCATTATTTGCTGAAAACTCAAACCGCAAAACTCGTGGTATAAGAGGTTTGGAGATACTCACCGGACAAATGCAGTAGTCAACCTGCCCCAGAGTGTCTCTCCGAGTCATAAAGATGATAGTATGGTGGAGAACGCAGCCGTTCGTCGCCGGTCGGCCTAAGAAAGGAACAGTAAAAACAAGTGGTAGCAGATTCATTCGCCACTTGATAGTCGGGTCCACCGAATGTGTGGTTTATGTTCGGTGTCCTCCAGTCTCCAAAAGTCTCAACCTTTGGAGGTTGAAGGATAGTATCATAGTTGCATGTTTGACAGGAGAAACACGAGAACCAAATGTTACTCGTCTAGGGCCTCACTGGGCCATAACACCCCGTTCATATTCATTAGCCTGATAGATGCTGGTACAGTGATCCATGTATGACCTAACCTGAGCAGGGGATACCAAACATTTGTAGCGTTTGCATATCTCTTCTTACCAGATATTGATGAACGAGCAAACGGTTTATCATTTATGCTGTGAGAAAAGGATGTTAGCTGAGGCAGGTCTGGAAGAAGGGGGTCCTAAATTCGCCGGCTTTGAGAAGCACAGGCATACAGAATGAGGCGGTTAACATTCTTTGGCCACCAAAAGTTGTTAGACAGGGGGGAGTTTCAGGTGAGACACACAGTTCTCGCGGAAAGAATGATGAATGTCGTGGTCAAGAGACAGCACGGACGGTCTCCAACGAAACCTTCTCATACGTTGATGAAAATATGCACACAAAGTTAATCCAAAGAGGGTGAATGGATTTTAATTTTAATGAGACCACAGGAATTATACAGTAGAAAGAAAACCACCTTGCCTCACGGCTGAGTGCTCTCAGGTACAGTCCGTAGAAACTACTTGTTTGGCTGATAAGCGAAGCTGAAACATATAAGGACTCTCTGTTCAGATTCATGTTTAGTTGAGGAGTGAGGATTCTTATTTTCTGGCTCGTGGGAATCGAAATTAATGAAGGTTTCAACCAAATTTGTCCATGGAATGACCTTCGTCCCTTTGTCGAGTTTTATGGCCGGGAAGTGCTCGTTAAAGAATACAAATATTTATCAACTAGTTACCACCCTTCTGAGAGCTACATGAGAAGCTACAGGCCGAGCTTGACATAATATTTGTTTTGGCCGATGTCACCGACCGATGTTCTCGCGCAATCAAGCTTTCTCGCACCTGCCACCATCGTCGTCTGGATTTTATGTTCTGGAAGTGAGCTATCAGCTTTTACGCGCGCGGCTTTCCCACTTTTTCAATGATGCTAAGATCTTATTTTCGAGATTCGGGTTCGCCAATGCGTCCTCCATTGACAGCTTGCTGGACAAGGACGATGTTTCACTGGAAGCCATCCTGGACCAGGATGACTTGCTGCAAGAGTGCAAGGCGCAGAATACTCGATTAATCAATTATTTGCAACGTGCCGACGTTCTTCAGAGACTGTTTGGATATGTGACGCGCACGATTGAGACTCGGGAGGAAATTGGGGTGTTCAAGTATGTGTCCTGATCTTGCAACCCCGACAGCGGCAGACTTTACTTATTATAGCTGGTACAGGTATCCAAACGTGGCTACAGAGGTTCTATGCAGCGAAATATGGAGCATCGTCGAGACTAGTCTGAACGAGCACAGCGTAGTCCTGTTACCGTTCTGGGAGACCGTCTTGGACAGAACCGCAGAGGATATGAAAACAGAGATGATCCTCGCAGGCCATTTTGTCAAAATTACAACGACTTTCATGACTAAGAAACCTGACGAGGTGCGTGTTTCCTTAATTTAAGTTATCTGCACTTGTAACCATGGACTTACCCTGCTCACTTGACAGATGTTTGCCTTCATCCAATCACAGGAAGGGATCGTTGACAAGCTTCTCGTCCACATCGAATCTCCTGCCATTGTCGATCTTCTCGTCCGGATTATTCAGCTTGACGAACCCCTTACGGAACGTGGTTCTATCCAATGGTTATCGTCACAGGACCTTATACCCAAACTCCTCGAGATGCTAGCACCGAGCTACACCAGCGATATTCATGTCGTGGTAGCAGATCTTCTCAAAACCATTATTTCTCTTGCGACTCCTTCGACCACTCCTGCAGGTGGCGGCAATGAGGGTCTACCTCCACCTTCGAATCTATTCTCTCGAGAACTCGCTAGACGCTCGTCCGTCGAAAGACTCATGGATTATATTCTTGCGGACTTTGGACCCAATCATAATGTTCGCACCGAGTACGACGGCGACGATTCTGACCTCCCCACTCTCGCGGACGCGACATCCTCTGTTGTCCAGTCCATCTCCATCATTATCGAGCTTATTCGCAAAAACAATTCCGACTTCTTCGAGCCGTACTTGTTCCACTTGCTGCGTCATAGACTCCTCCAAGTCCAACAGGAGAGCGCATTAAGGAGTCAAGAGGATGAGAGGAAGGACATGGAGGCTGCGATGGAAGAAATGACCCAGCGCATTGCCATCGTGCACCTAGGGCCAATGCTGCAGCTTATGGTAGACGCCATCCCTAAGCTCAAAACGTACTTGAGGGTTCCCCGGTCATTGAAGGGTCTCGTCAAAACGACCATTGGCCCTATTACGCCCTTAACATTCGAACGTTTCCGGATCGTCGAGCTCCTAGCTGAGCTAATGCACTGTTCAAATATGTCTCTCCTCAACCGTCCACCTTCTACCCTTTACGACGCCCAGACTGGTGTTCTACGAGGTGGTTTAGGGTCGCTGGATACGCTTGCGCGGGTTATCTCCACGAATGGCATGACATCAGGCGAGATTGGGATTGGTGGTGGTATGCTAGGAGAGGACGAGGACAGTGACGAGGATGGAGATGGTCTAGAGCCAGCACTGGAACTTCCCATATCAGGCAAACGGCCTCTTCGTAGGTCATCAGAGGATGAAGAAGATGTTAGCATTTCTTCTGATGGGAGTGATGACGATGACGACGCTACGATGGAAGAAATCGTTATGCAGCATTCTTCAGATGATTTGGAAAGGATGACACCCCCACCAGAATCTCCTCATAGTCCAGCAGATTCACCTATGTCGATCTCCTCTCCTATTCAAATCCCAGATCTCCCTGTTCCACTTCCTCTCCCAACGTCCGTTTCACCGTCCTTTGCAACTCCCCCAGGACGAATTGGATCACCAGTTCCATTCTTCACAGGCTCGCCTGCCTCCGTGTCTCCTTCTAGCTCTGTATCCGCACTCCCTCGGAAACGAACCCGCTCAAGCGGCTCGAAGAGGAGCACTACATCGAAGCGGAGAAGCATTTTAGCAAGTTCATCTGTCGCGACCCTTAACGGGTCGGTATCTGGTTTGAGGGAAAGTGTAACACCGTCAGAACCCGTTGGTGAGCAGCTGAAGAAAGTGTTGATGGATGCTGGGATTTTGCAGACTTTGTTGGATTTATTCTTTGTTTATCCATGGAACAATTTCTTGCACATTTCAGTGTATGATGTTCTACATCAAATTTTGACCGGGAGTGTAGAGAAAGGGTGCTGGAATCGGTGAGAATTGTTTTTTTTTTTGGGCAGCGTTTCAGAGCTAACTTCCTCCCGATTCAGTGAACTGGCAATTTCTCTCTTCAGAGAAGGCAAACTGATGTCTCGCATCGTGGAAGGACAAAGAAAGAACGATGCAGAAGTGTACGTGTTTCTCCCCTTTATTGGTATCATCGGCCTTCATATTCATTCTCCCTCCCCTACAGCGCCCAGCCTAAAGGGGTCCGACTTGGCTACATGGGTCATTTAACCCTTATCTCAGAAGATGTCCTCATGGTCCTCAATGATCGCTTTCCACCAGACCTAGTCTCTCTCATCCTCGATTCCCAAACCGAACAAGAGAAAGCGGATTGGGACGCTTTTGTTAATGGCGGCCTCGACGAAGCGAGAAAACGAGATGAAAGGCTACTGGGAGGTGGGAAACCTGTGATTGGGAGTGGGTTCAGAAGTGGTGCTAGTGGCGCTGGTGGTGGAATTGATAAGTGGAAAGTGGACGAGGCAGATGTTGGGAGTGGTGGAACGCCATTGGAAACGATATCAGAAAGTCCTGGTGAGATAAAAGGATCGTTTAGAAGGTCGGCTACTGGGCGGCCGTCGAGAGAAGGGAGCGCGGACTTTGGGGTTGCAATGGTTGAAGAAGAGGAAGAAGTTGGCGACCTTGACGAGGATGAAGAGGAGAGGAGGCGACAGGTTAGTTTTACCCCGGTTTTGTTTTCTCTGCTGCTAATATACCCTGAAGCTCTCACGATATCTAGGGTCAACGAATAGTCGGGCCGCAGATGATGATTATGACTCAGATGAAGAAGACGATACTCATTCAGGGTGGTTGGCTCAGTCCAATTTGTCACCCAACACGTCAACGTCGTCGGCTCCCAAACGACCACTAGGAGATGGATTTGATGTAAGCTCTTCTTTGGCCGTTTCTTATACTATCTTTTGTGTTCTCAAGCTACATCCCAGGACATGTTTAACTCTAGTTCCGGCTCAAAGCAAATGATGCATGACCCCTTTGCAGATGATGACGTGAGTTTCCCTTTGGCTTTTTTCCGTTCTGTTTGTAGTGACATCAACCTTGTAGGACGCTTTCGGAGCATTTGCTGAGAGCTCGACATTGTCATCAACTAACACCGATCCATTCGGCATGTCCAAATCGTCGTCCTCTCCATCCAGCTCCTCAGGCTCAGGATCTGGCTCTGGCTCTTCTTCGTCATTCGATGAAATGATGTTCGATGATTCCGGCTTCGACTTTGGCGACTTCCAAACTGCTGAGGGTGCGGTCGACGTAAATATTATCGAAGTGGATGTGGAAGAGAAGGAGGAGGATGACGATGGACAATTAACACCTACTGCTGGAAGTTGGACCTTTGATGATGATTTTGGGTTTGGGCCTCCTGGGGAGAAGGGGACAGAGGTTGTTGAGAAGGATAAGGAGGCATTGAATTTGGGTTGACGGTTTGGAAGACTGGGATTGACATTGGACTCATGGACATACAAAAAGCAGTAGACAATATAGACAGTTGGGCGAGAATTACTCGTTCTATCGTTCCTGCATCGCAAATTGTTTTTCCACAAATTCTGACCCGTGATATGGCGACTTTGGGCGACCTCGGTTCCAGAATACGACAAATTTAACTTTGAATAAGATTACTATAGGTGATTTTGATTCTCTTCGAGCAGGTATTATACCGAAGACGGTTTTCCCCGTCCTGCACTTCTTCACTCGTGCGCTAGGACAACATGGACTGTTAGCTCGGTTCAAGACATTTAACTTCACCCGTATATTGACACGGTTGGTAAGATAGGGCGCAGGCGGGAAATGGGTGATCACGTGCGTCAGCGTGACAAAATGCTTGCATTTCAATGAACTCCTCCAGTAGGCCTTAAAAAATTAAAAATTCTTTGTGAAGCCCTGGGTATAACCATTATCTAGGGCCTCACAAAGCCCAATCGACATTTTATCCCGTCTGGAATATGTTCATTCAATTTCACCAACGAGTTCGTCGACGCAGCCCTCATCAACTTGCCCGTGTCACTGAGCTGTCACCCGCGCGTGATCACCCATTTCCCGCCTGCGCCCTATCTTAATTTCATCTCGATCGGGGGCTATACTAACGTCTGCTTTGATCTATGATGGCAAATCGAGGAAACACCTCAACACGGAGGAAGACTATTCATATCACAATCCTACCTGCTGAACATACAGAAAACGAAGGGTGGAAACAGGTGTTCTAATTGTACGAGAGAAAGGATGGACAATATCGGAGTGCCACTCAGTTCAATGCTAAGTTGAGTGTTTTCTAGAATTTGGCAATTCCAAACCGTCAAAAGGTTTCCCTGCCACTTCCCAAGTAGGAGCAGGGGCAGTGACTCGGAACTTTACCATTTCAAGTCTATATACCTCGATAAAGATCTTGGCCAGGAGAGGTTCATTACTCGGTTCAAATGAAGGTTGACGAAAGTGAGGGAATTCGGAGGAAAAAACTATGGGCGGCAGCTTGTCAGGACGAGGGAAGTTGTTGGATATTGGATATTAAGGGGCTTTGAATTATTGGAGGTAAAGGATTCTCCAAGATCTTTAGTCTTCTCAACAAGACCAGCAAGAGACACTTGCGAGCGTACATTGTGGTTTAGAGGATAGGTAACATCATGCGAGAGTGAAGAAGGCCCGGGCAAATAATGGGAGGAATGTGGACCACGTAACTGAATTCTTTGAGACAAGAATTAGAGTGAGAAGGAAAAGCTAATACTGGACCGAGACTCCAGTGGATGTAAATTAGAGGATCTCAACGTCGAATTTTGTCGAGTCACTCGACACAACAGCCTCCATAAGTAATGAGAGACGTAGCCAAATCCAAATTTATGGTGGTGGTTCAATGAGATTTTCAATGTGGATGCAGTTGGACTGACTAAGGTTTGTCATAGCATCCGCGTTGAACAACCTCACTCATTTATTCATGTTCTTGTACAGGTAAAGAAACGAGATCTGTCGGAATGGCTTGGAGGAGGTAATAGGACGCCGTTCTGTAATAGGTAGTGCATAAATTAAGTACACACAATACTATTTCATCGGTTACGTCGCTGGTTGTTCGGAGAGCATCACAGCGCTGTTGCTCATGCTAAAGAGCGTATCGGGATGCTCCGTGCCCTGTATGCGCTTTCTCATGTCGATGACCCATTCATTCATCTGCAAAGCTTCTTTGACATGACCCAGGCGCCAGAGCATCATAGCCGTGTTACTCAAGCTGTTGAGTGTGTTAGGATGCTCGGGTCCCAGAACACGCTTCATCAAGGATACTACCTGCACGTTCATTTGCAAAGCATCCGTGGGACGACTGACCTCTAAGAGTGTCCAGGCGAGGTTGCACATGCTCGTGAGCGTGTCGGGATGCTCCGGGCCCAAAACTCGCTTCTTCAGGTCGAGAACCTCGCTGTTCATCTGCAAAGCTTCCATGTGACGACCAAGATTTGAAAGCGTCAAGGCGAGGTTGTTCATGCTGACGAGAGTGTCGGGATGCTCAGAGCCCAAAACTCGCTTCCTCAGGTCGAGAACCTGCTCGTTCATCTGCAAAGCTTCCATGTGACGACCAAGATTTGAAAGCGTCAAGGCGAGGTTGCCCATGCTGACGAGGGTGTCGGGATGCTCAGAGCCCAAAACTCGCTTCCTCAGGTCGAGACCCTGCTCGTTTATTTGTAGAGCCTCCTGTAAATGTCCCAAGTGGTAGAGTGTCCAAGCGAGATTGCTCATGCTCGTGAGCGTCTCGGGATGCTCCAAGCCCAAAATGCGCTTCTTCAGGTCGAGAACCTGCTCTTTTATTTGTAGAGCCTCCTGTGAATGTCCCAAGTGGTAGAGTGTCCAAGCGAGATTGCTCATGCTCGTGAGCGTGTTGGGATGCTCCAAGCCCAAAATGCGCTTCTTCAGGTCGAGAACCTCGTTGTTCATCTGCAAAGCTTCCGTGTGCTGACCAAGATTTGAAAGCGTCAAGGCGAGGTTGCCCATGCTGACGAGGGTGTCGGGATGCTCAGAGCCCAAAACTCGCTTCCTCAGGTCGAGAACCTCGTTGTTCATCTGCAAAGCTTCCGTGTGCTGACCAAGATTTGAAAGCGTCAAGGCGAGGTTGCTCATGCTGACGAGGGTGTCGGGATGCTCAGAGCCCAAAACTCGCTTCCTCAGGTCGAGAACCTGCTCGTTTATTTGTAAAGCCTCCTGTGAATGTCCTAAGTGGTAGAGTGTCCAAGCGAGATTGCTCATGCTCGTGAGCGTGTTGGGATGCTCTGGGCCTAAAATTCGTTTTCTCAGGCCAAGAATCTCTCTGTTCATCTGCAACGCGTCTGCATGATGACCAAGATCTGAAAGCGTCAAGGCGAGGTCGCTCATGCTCGTGAGCGTGTCGGGATGCTCCGGGCCCAAAATACGTTTCCTCAGGTCGAGAACCTCGTTGTTCATCTGCAAAGCATCCATGTGACGACCAAGATCTGAGAGCGTCCAGGCGAGGTTGCTCATGCTCATGAGCGTGTCGGGATGCTCTGGGCCCAAAGTACGTTTCCTCAGGTCGATAACTTGTTCGTACATCTGCAAAGCATCCATGTGACGACCAAGACCTGAGAGCGTCGAGGCGAGGTTGCACATGCTCATGAGCGTGTCGGGATGCTCCGGGCCCAAAATGTGCTTCCTCAGGTCGAGAACCTGCTCGTTCATCTGCAAAGCATCCATGTGACGACCAAGACCTGAGAGCGTCGAGGCGAGGTTGCACATGCTCATGAGCGTGTTGGGATGTACCGGGCCCAAAATGCGCTTCCTCAGGTCGAGAACCTGCTCGTTCATCTGCAAAGCGTCCACGTGACGACCGAGATCCGAAAGCGTTAAGGCGAGGTTGCTCATCGTCGTGAGACGGCTAGGCATATGACCACCTTTCGGGCCAGAAATCTGTAGTTCCAAGGCAATAACCTGTTCGTTCATTTGCATCGCCTCCCTATAAAGACCTAAGTGCCTGAGCGTTAGGGCGATGTCGCTCATGGCTGTAAGCGCATCGGGATGTTCTGGGCCAAGGACTCGCCTCCTTAAATCGAGAACCTGCTCATTCATCTTCAATGCTTCCTTATGGAGGCCAAGGTCTGAGATAGTTGAGGCAAGGCTTCCTAGAATGTCCATTGTTTCAAGATGCTCGTCTCCATGCAACTCCTTGAATCTCTTTAGAGCATCTTCCAGGATCCTTCGGCTGTCCTCAAGTGCTCCACCGTTCCTCAGGGTGATCCCGACAGAAGCCGCAAAGAGATAATACACAGGAATACCTCGCCTAGTCAACGCTTGTAAGTGCGGAACAAGTGAACGTTGGAAAGCATAATCCGAGTTACCATCCCCATGAGGTATAGCAAGTATAACAAGGGCCTGGGCGGATGAATCAAGGTGCTGGCCCATTTCCTGCGACCATTCTTTAACCAGCGGATGAAGGGAGAGCCAGTGTACGGAGGAATGACGAGTGACCAATGAGAACGCAGAGAGTTCGTTAAAAACTTCGTTGAATAGCAAAGCATTCCAATTGGAGTCTTTCCAAAATTGGTTGAGAAAATTGGCGAGATGGGCAGGAATAACGTCAGTGTACCGTCCTAATGACGTAGAAAGCCTCTTTTGGGCTCTCTCGAAAATCTGCAGGGGAATGCCTTCGTGATGGAGGAACGATACGAGGAGAAGCAAGGTTTTCGCTGGATCAGACAATTGTTTAAACGAGAGCATCCAGGTGGTCCAAACTGAGTGATGATATCCATCCGTCGATTGGAGAGGTCTTGTTCCAAGAAGCTCCTTGCGATTCATTCGGAGAAGGTCTAGATATCCTGAAAGGCCACATTTCGTTTTAGCAATGTATGCTCGTGCTTGGTTGACTGCAAGGGCAAGGCATCCAAGTTCCTTCAAGAAGAATTGGAAATTATGGTGCTCCAATTGGGGGGAAACATACCTGGACAATGGCCTTGGTGGCAGGATTGTCGCCAGTCGATCCTTTAACCCCGCGAAGTAGCAGCTCAATCGCCTCCTTGGTTTCAAGTTCTCCGATTTCGTAATGACAATCGGGAGCATGCTCGCCCACTTCTGGATTCCGAGATGTAATAAGGATGTTGCCACGAGAGAACCGAATAAAGGGGCCTAAATCGAGAGAAGGATCATCCGCATTGTCAAGGAAAAGTAGCCATTCGTTCGGCATTGAGTCCAAGTATGCACGTGCAGCTTCCACGGATGCTTCTTCCAGACTCTGGTTCCCGATGGCTTTGAAACCGTTTTCGAGCGTGAGGCGATCAGATGCATCGAGGAAGATGAGAGTTGTAAATCTACGAGTCTCCTGAGATTTGAAGCAAGGCAATGGGAATGCATCATACCTTTCCCGGTTGTCTTTTACCAGCTGTAATCCAAGCTGAGTTTTCCCGCTGCCTCCAATACCGGACAATACGCATATATGGCTTCCATCCATCGATTGGGAGAAGTATTCGCTCATTTGGTCCAGAAAAACACGCCTACCAGTAAAGTACGGAGTGGGTGGAGGGCAAGTAGACATAGTGGGTATCCGAATGGGTGCAAGAGTTTGTGGGCTTCTACTCCTCAAACGAAGCTGACTGTGGCTCCATCCTCTTCCGAAATAAATAAGGATGGAAAACACAAGGACTAAAATCGCCGTAAAGGGACCAGAAAGGCTTGGTAGGAGCCAACGTCTTCCCACATCGACCACTCTACCGATTTCAGGAGGAGTCTTTCCGGTAATTTGACTGACTGGAACAGTATGTGGACGATCGACAAGAACCTTCAAAATTGAATCCACTCGATCAATGATGAACTGTTCTCGGAGAAAGGAATTCGTGTGCGCTAGGATCTCCATCATGTCTGTAACACTATTCGCTTCTTCCAAGTGTTGAAAGCCTTGCGCTACGTCAAAACGCTGGTACAAGTTTCGATGGTTTGTAAATCGTTTAAGCATGTCTTCATGTGTATCCTTAGCTCCCGAAGCAGCAACGGAAAAATATGATGTGGAGACTTCCTGAAGTTCTGGAACTTTGATATGACCCGAGCCAATGCTCAAGATGCAAGCAACGTCGCGGCCATAGAAAGCGCGATCGGCTTCTTCCGTCCCAATCGGAGTGGGATTAGCCCACCTCACTTCACCGCCAATCATCCCTTCTTTCAGTGGGCCAGAACCGACAAAAACTGGAGGATCGATTGGCGAACTCGTTGTCAGCTGGGCAGCTTCCCAGACTTTGATGTTTGACTCGTTATTTTCGCGGCAACGATAGGTCCGGAAAATGCGAGGACGGCTCATATTCTTCCGGGAAGATGCACATACAAATCTAGAGATATGAATGTGAGATATATTCAACATGCATGAAGGCACATACACTTTGCATCGGCTGTCGTCTTCACACAGCATCATCCTATCCTCACTTTGTTCTACGGAACACTCCCTAACCATTCGTTTCACTTCTTCCTCCACTTTATTTGGCCGATCTTCCACCGAAACACCAGGCGCAAAGATGGTTTCACAAAAACGCACAAACTCGTTGACCAACTGCTCCCCATCCATCTCCAATACTCCACCCATGATTGCAAGTAAACTGTCAAAAGACTGAGAAAATAGATATAAAAATGAACCACGGAAGGTACCCTCCAAACCCGGACCCTCCAATCATGTCAAAGCACTCTGACACTTTCAGTTGGGTTCGAGGTTCAATATCTTTCTGCCATCGACTGAGAAGCTCTCGAATGATGATAGCTTGGCAAAGTGCTTTCATTCCACCAGAATCTGCCATCGTGAGTCAATACACAGAAAATAGTAGATGGAGATGCGCATTCACCTAGAATCAATATGCGGAGCCCATTTCCAGCATCAGACGATGCCATGGTTCAAGAAGACCCAAAGAAGTATAGTAGCGGTGAAATCACGTTTCAAACACAGTAACGCTGTCAGGTGGAATTGTTGCAATATTGGAGAGTTTGCGATAATGGACGTTAAAAGGAAGTGAACAAGCTGCACGTGTTTTGCTATCAGGCCCCAAGGGTTGACAGTATTGTGCGCTAAGGGCTTAATAAGGGTGTCCGCTGATTTTAAGGCCTTAAGTCTTAGTAAGAGGAAAATAAGTAAGGGCAAAGCAAGGCCTTATTTTCTTTTTGGGCCATATTACTACCAAACAAAAAAAAACGGCCGGTCAAGATTCATGGTCCTACTCGTTCCATTCTTCTTGCAGATCCACACCATATATTCATCTTTAGAACCCTCCAATTCCCTATCATCTGCCTCCTCGTCACTACGTTCTGCCGCCAACCATTCCATCAGCCTCCCTCGGTCAAATCAACAAGTGGGCAAGCCGTGGCACCCCAGATGCTCTGTCCTCCGAAAATATCATTTCACGACTTAGAGAAGCATTGTCGTCCAAACGCATGGACCTGAGAGTAATTCCCATGCCAGCAACACTCATGTCATTGTTCTCACCATTCGAGCCGCTCGCTCTTGCTTTCACTTTTTAGCCGCCTTTTCTAGGGAGCCCTAGAATTAACCAAGATCGAAACTTTTCCCTGGTCTATCTTCATCTTCAATATGAAGGAAACCTCAAGCTTCTGCATATGGAGGGATTGCAAGTTAGTGGAAATTGACCAGGGGTTGACAACACTGAGCCCAACGAGAGTCAAGAGTGAACAGGCCAAAAATGGGCATACGAAGACTCTAGAGTCTGAAATGAGAGCAAGAGACAAGAAAGGTAAGTACGGGAGTAGTCCATCAATCGTGAGTACCATCCTTCCAGTCAATCCTTTATTTCTGGCTCGTCGTGATTTTTGCTACCCTCACGTTGTTGGTGGGTTCATTCAGAAAGTTGTCTCAGATTCCGCTGAGTTCGCGACGCATGGGTGATAGAGGGAGGTTTGGTGGTCTTCTGTTGCCCCTCCTCAAGCCTCACTCCTGAATATTTGTCTTTGACAGTCATTTTAAAAGTAAAGGTTATTAAGGGCCGTAGTTTCGCTACAGAATAACTGAGATCTTAACTTAATTTAAATTAAGGCTTTAGGCTTAGGGCACAACACTGAAGGGTTGACAAGTTCGCACTCCTCGTTTCCACTAATAGTTATGAGGATAGTTCGGGTTGTTGAAGCAAAAGTAGTAAGTCTCTGCGAAATATATAGAGTTCTGTGAGTCGCCACAAAAATATTCTAGAATATTACAAGCATGGAGCAGAAGTATAAAAGCTGGGTAACTGTTGAGAGCAAGGTTGGGAACAGCTCTGCTCGGTCTGTTCCGTTTGATGAAGCAAGAAGGTAGAAGAAATTTCTATGCCGATTAGTTGCAAGCTGGGTATTTCGTGGCGTCCGAGGTATCGAGAGAGCCTGCTGCTGTTTCCATGTTCAACAGCACGTGACAGCTGCGGGTGAGGATCTAGGCCAGCGAATCGGAAAAATGGACATCTCAACCTTTAAAAAATTTGAAGAGAGAGAAATATGAGGAAGAAATCGAACGGGCGGATTTTTGAGCTTGAGCCCCGAAAACCTTGCGTGTGTGACCCAATGAGTTGGCCAGGCAAAATCCCTGGTGGTCAACAAAAAACCCAAAGGGAAGAGCGAAACCCGTGAATTGTTTGTAAGTTCCCTCAACCACAATGAAAAAAATGCTGATCGGGAATGCTCGTGGATGTGAGTGTTGAGTCAGCGCTTGCTTAGGTGCTTCTCTGTTCTGACATTGGTGACCAAGCCGTCACGAAACCTCCAACCCAATGCTTGGTACTTCAATATACAGCTTCCCCTCATTTTATCTGAAACAGTGTGATAGTTGTTGGTCTGACGGGTGGAATTTCGACCGGCAAATCGACTGTTTCTGGCCTGCTCAAAGCACGCCACATTCCAGTGATCGACGCGGACATTCTCGCACGCGAAGCCGTAGCACCTGGCAGTCCGGGACTATCAAAGATTATAACAGTGTTTGGACCAGATATTCTCCTTGCGGACGGGTCCCTGGACAGAAAGAAATTAGGAGACATCATTTTCAATGACCCCGCGAAACGAAAAGTGCTGAATGGCATAGTTCATCCTGCGGTGAGACGGTCTATGCTTTGGGGCGTTATTAAGTACTGGATAAAAGGGGAGCCTCTCTGTATCCTGGACGTCCCTCTCCTCATCGAAGGTGGGCTCGATCGTTTGGTCGGCCGCGTCGCGGTCGTTTATTGGTGAGTCTTTTGTGCTCTCCTGAAACTTCTATTAAATGTATTTTTAAATAGTCCGTCAGATATTCAACTAGCACGACTTCAGACACGAGACAGTTCTACAGAAGAAGCAGCTTCAGCGAGAATCAACTCTCAGATGTCTATAGAGGACAAGGCGGCCGTAGCTGACTATGTTGTTGATAATTCTGGTTCAATGTCTGAGTTAGAGCAAAAGGTAGGCTTGGCATTGTCCTCATGTAATTCTGTGGCTGACTAGAATGGATGTAAGGTTGACCATTTGGTTTCGAGCCTTCGTAGGGATGCCGGATGGACTTGGCGTCTCAGTTGGATCTTGCCACCATACGGCTTACTTTCCGCACTTCTAGTATTAGTTTCTCGATACACCAGAAGACGCAAGCTTGCAAAGTGATACTCAGACCATTTCTTTCGATCCTCTCTCATTCATAAAGAAGACAGGTTGTTTGCGGCGGGGGATGTCTTTCCCAACCCAAAACAATGGTTCCCCATCTCAACCTCCTTTTACACTGCCCTTGTTCCTTGAAAACGGATTAATTTTCTCTACATATAAATTGTCTTGGCTTCTCAGGTCTTGTTCCGTCGTGTTTGCTCTTACATTCCTTACCCTCGCACTCTGTTTTGCGGTGTCGAAAAACCGCCTCACACTCTTTACTCTCTCACACTCGTTTTACTAAAACATGAAAACTGGACTCGTTGCTATTCTGTCTCTTGTGTCGGTGGTAATTGCTGGGAAGGCAGATTGTGGAAAAGGGCGAAAGGCTGGTGACAAGCGTGTTGGTTTTTTTTTCTCCTTCTCTCATGATTCCCTACTAATTCTGTCTAGTGTTGCGTTTGGTACAAAGTACTCGACGATGTGCAAGAGGAATTGTTCGATCATGGGAAGTGCGATGAAGTCGCTCATGATTCCTTGCGGGTATAGTTTCACCCCTTCAATTAGATAGATCTCATTGCTCATATTATACTAGCTTGTTTTTCATGATGCAATTGGTTGGTCGAAAGACCTGAAGGCAAAGGGTGTCTTCCCAGGCGGGTATGTGGTTCTCTACCTGTGCATCTTGACGGCTTATTTATTTATTCATTATAGTGGTGCAGATGGAAGTCTTATCAAATTTAAAGACAAAGAACTTAAATATCCCGACAATAACGGTCTTGATGAGATTGTTGAAGCATCCCAGCCAATCGCCGACAAGCATGGTGTCTCTTATGGCGACTTGTACGCACACTCATTCTTATTAGCTACATTTGCTAACGTGCTTACATTTCCTCAGTATTCAATTTGCAGGTGCCGTTTCCGTGAGAAACTGCCAGGGTGGTCCCAAAATTCCCTTCAAAGCCGGACGTCCAGATGCTGTCGAGAAAACTCCTAAAAAGGGTTTGCTCCCTTCCGCCGGAGACTCTGTCGATGCGATTCTTGAGAGAATGAAGGATGGCGGATTTTCCCCAGAAGAACTTGTTGCGTTGTTGGCTAGTCATAGTATTGCTGTACAGGAACATGTTGACCCCGTATGTTCATTTCCTCCTATTTTTTTCATGAAGGGTGCGGCACTTATGTTTGATATTTCTAGACTGTTGAGAATACTCCTTTCGATACGACGCCTCAAGTTTTAGATTCCCAGTTTTACTTGGAGGTACAGTTATTTTATTTTAATTACTTGAGGTCCTCAAAACCTAATCTTCTATTAGACTCTCCTGAAAGGGACGATGTGGGCTGGCGAGCCTAAAGTTCCAGGGGAATCTAAGACTGCTATTCCTGGCACTTTCCGTCTCCAATCTGACGGTCTAATCGCCCGGGATCCTCGCACAGCTTGTGAATGGCAGAACTTCATTGGTGAGTCCACCCTCCTCTCTCTTTCCTCTCATCAAGTCTAACAAGCTATCATTCTTTTTCTCCAACACTAGTCAACGAATTGGACATGCAGTCTAAATTCCGTGATGCAATGTACAAATTGTCTCTGGTCGGCCAAAAGGAAAAAGATTTATATGACTGCTCCGACGTGATCCCTGACACTATCCCTTACACCCCTCGTCTCCCCAAAATGCCAAAGGGGAAGACACTTCGGGATATTGATTACTCTTGCCCCAACCTCAACTCTGTGCTTGAGAATTCCAAGCTGCCAACAATCGGCCTCCCTGCTAAAATCCCTCCTTTGTGAGTGCTATCCCATATATTGCGCTGTTGATAGAAGACTTATTTTTTTCCCCTCTTTAGCACATTGGGAAAGCACCGTCTCCACAAGAACAGAATGTTTTGAACTGGAAAGTAATGATTTCTCCAGGCTTATAAGGGTATCTTATCATGGGACTTTACAAAGGACTTTTAGGAAAATATCTATTAATAATAATCTTGTGAATCATATCTTGAAGGATATTTGAGAACACTTGGTGTGGACTGCCAGCGCATTTAGAAATTGGTATAATCGGAATCCTGGTGCTCGAGGTACTATTCTCGAAGCGAAAACAAGCGTATGTCAACTGTTGAGGTGCTGGTCCCCCCGACTTTTCGTCTGCGGATAAAATTGCCTTCACATACCTTTGGAGTTTCGGACACACTCCCTTTTGTTCCTCCCATGATCATGAATGCATGTCGTCCTACCATTGGTGCACTGGTCAATCACTCTGGCACATAAACAAACCAAGTCCGATTCATTACTCATAGAATGTCAACCTCGGAGTCAATGATGAGTGGCGGGCATGTCACGGCAATTGCTGGCACGACCAAAGCCGATGTACGCGCAGACCCTCACCCTATAACGCAATCTTGACTATCATGATGCACTTGATGTCTTCCCCTCGTCCCACTGAGCTCCCCCTAGAAATTTGGGAGTCCATTTTTGATAGGCTTTCGGAAGTTGAGCTCTGGGCAATTCGGTCACTCAATCGAGTGGCATATGCTTGTGCAGCCCGGGCTCGGTATGGTGTGCTGTGGATTGTCCCTGACCAATGGCGCGAGAAATATCTAACAACAATTTTGAGGCGTTTGTGGTATGTAAATTCCATCTTCCTAGAAGCCTAAATTTGAATTCTTGGGTCTGTTAAGTGAGAACCGTCTGCAGATCATAGGACTCCTTCACACTCTTCATGTACATTCATGCATCCATTGAAATTCACGACCAAGCGAACATGAAGACGTGCAGAACCCATCTGTCCAAAACTCGTCATGACCAGATTCACAAGATTCTCTCCAGCTCTGACCTAAATGTCAAGAAGCTCACTCTTCACTTTGACGCAATAGTTCTACCATATGTCGTCCCCATATGGACAAATACGGCACATTCTCTCGTTCATCTAGAGGTGCAATTCAGAACGAATTCTGTGTGTAATGTCTTTCTCTCTTTGGACTTGGAGCTGCATTGCCCAAATCTCAAGATATTTGCTCTGAGCAATCTTTCCGCGGATGACAGACAGTCTTTTCGCTCGATAACAAGGACTGATCTGGGGAACTCTCCTCTGAACGGAGTGGAGGCAATGGTACCTATATTCCGAAAGCTCAGGACTATCCTTCCAGAAAGACTAGAGAGTCTGGATCTCCATCAACGGGGCGGCATGGTGCCAGCTTGGATTCTCTCTTCATTCATCCTTGGACCAAATGATTTTCCTCATCTCCGCAAACTCCACCTCTCCAACCTGCCTTTGGATAATAATCTGTCTCTGGGTCAGCTCATTACAGCACGAATTCCCTCGCTCCGAAGTCTCGCCCTGGAGAAGGTCAGCGATAGCAGCCATCACTTCTTGCGGCACTTATCTGGGACGGATGAGCTTCGAGCGCTGTCTTTATCTCTCGTCTCTGCGCGAGACGCACTGAGGGCAGATATCCTCCCGCCCAATCAACTCAGCCCTCTAATTCATCGGTATCCATGCCTTCGTCGATTGGATATTACGCCCTTCAGCTCAGACTACAGGGACAGCGATGTAGTTTTCGTACTGCTAGTGGAGCTTGGGCGTGGATGTAGTCGTCTTGAAGAACTCAATGTGTATACGCGCACTTTTGGGTATCGACATCTTAGAGCAGTGCTTCTTTTCCTCCCATGGCTCACAAAATTGACATTCGCGAGCACAAAATACTGTGAATGGACGGATGAATGGGCCGAAATACCAGAGGATTCCACCATGACTCTCAAGTATACATTTTCAAATCTAGGGCTTGCAAGACGATCATTGGGTCGCAACATGCGTCGAGAGATGGCAATGGAGCTTGGGAAAGATGTTAAAGCAGCATATCACCGTTTGGTCACCGCTCCCCAGTGCTGGGAAATATTGAATTCTTCGATTAAGAAGGCGTTGAAGGAAGGATACTTTATGGAACGGTCCGAACTCGAGAGTTCGGATGGAGAGGTTGATCACAAGATGATGATTCAACAGTTGGTTGAAACTTGCACACAACAGCTCGAATACTAGGTTGAGGCGCAAGAGCGTACATCGAGTCTGGTATCATAATTCGATATTCGTAATGGCGTTAGCAGTAGGAACGAATAATCCATCAGCAATTTAAAGATACACAGAGAGAAAGCTGGGAGACAGAATCCGAGTTGACTTGAAGCAAAGGTCTGACTTCTATTGTTCCTCCCAACAGGAATGCATAATATTCTCTTTGTCTCAGATATTATCGATTTAGCAGTACAGTGACAATAATAGGTGTTACAGGTGGAAATTGACAATGGGTGGAAGAATAGAGCATCCTAGGATCAAATCCTCAAGCTGCAATCATAGGAAGGTGATACGATCACGTGTCTCTTCTCCTTGACTTCGATGGCGGATTTACTCAGCACTGTCAGCCAGGACAAACTCATTTCGTTTTCTGATCCAAGAGTTTTCCAAGTTATTGAGCATTGGGAGGACGCGAAAAGGGAGCACCCAAACAACCCCGATAGACCCCTATATCCCGACTGGCTGCTCCAACGACCACCATCTTCTCCATCATTGGCCACAAGCGATGCACAGGATGTGGCCAGCGTTTTCGATGTAGACGATTCCAACCAGCAGCAGCCGTCTCAGCCAGATGTGGTTTCCAAGTCGGGCCTTCAAAACATGGGTGGTTCATGGACAACCGCACGACGCAACCTACTCGCATGGCTTTTCGTAGTTGACCACTTCTGCTGCCATGTCACCCGGACAAGACCTGACGTGAGCATGATCGTCCAGGTCGCTAACATCCTCTTACCTGACGGCAGAAGCAACAACGAGGACCTGCTCTTATGGTACGAATTTCTTTTGGGCATGGCTCCTGGAGAACTTCGCATTCACTCCCGTCTTTTTATGATGCCTTGTATGTCACGCTTCCTGTATTTTTTCATTCTCCCATTTAATCCGCTTTTCTCCTGCTAGTGAGATCGGACACTCACTCGCTCATCGACAGGCACCTCATCGTTTTCATACCAACTCTGGACACCTTACGCGCCATCGAGCTCTATCTCCAGTTGGTTTATTTATCCAGGCGTAAAGAGCTTACCAATATGATGAAATCGAATCTACTCCGCCGTTCCGGGGTCGCGACAATGCCCTCGGAAGTTCTCCAATCTGATTTTGATAACCTTTCCCTTGACCAGCTTCTTTCATCTCAAGACCTGTGGCGGCAGCTAAGGGCTAAAGATGGTGGGTTAGGTGATAGTAATGACGTTGGCGGTGATCTCGAGCGATTCGTGCGTCTATATCTCTATGAGTATGTTTTCGGTAGTCCCTTACTGTGCTCATTGCAGCAAGATGGCAAGCTGCACAATTTTTACTTGGTTCCCCATCCAGATCTCAACGTCGGAGACACCCTACAGAAGATCAAATATTTCGAATCTCACCTCTCCCCTTTCGCAGCCACTACAAACGCATTCGAAACCATCTGCAAATGGAATCATGGCAAAGTATCAACTTCGTCCAGAGCCATATTTTCGTCCCAATCCGAACTTAATGAACCTCCTGTCTCTCGTCCTGTTGTTCTTGAGGAAGCCCTTGCCCAAGTCGTCAGCTCCCAAGATGCGAAGGTGCTTGCCACAGCTGTTGAGGCTGTCTACAAAATAGTTCAAGAGCTTGAAGAGGAGTTCGGGAACCACCTGAAGTTCAAACCTTCCCCTCGCAGTTCTCAGCCCTCAAAAAAGGATAATGATGGGAGCTTTCGGGCAGAGAAGCGCGACCTCACTTTCATTGCAAGAGGGGCTTCAAAGAGGCTCGGCTTCGGTTTCGGTTCTATGAGGTTTTGGAAAAGACCACCGCTACCACCATCTGGAGGCTCTGACGATGCCCCGCGTCAAAATAACCCTTACCGAACAACAACTAGCCAGTTGTGGGAGCAGGTTGCCATACGCACACATCGCCCACTCGCCAGCATCTCCTCATCTCAGTGGAGCGATGACTCAGATGGTAGCGGTGGCGTGATTGCTCTGCAACCCAAAGTCTATGACCCTCCTATGGGCGATGGCTTCACAGCTCAGGATATCGTTGAACAATGGCGTCGCAAGCATTCCGTATCTCTCGAAGCTCTCCCAGCTGATCCCCCACTTCCAGATTCCGAGCAGATGGAAGAAACTCAAACCTGACCCTTTACACCTAAAGCGGGTGCTAAGGTGAATGGCGTCCCAGTTCTAGCCTCCACGAGCACGAAGCACAAAAACAAGGTATCAAGAGCGTTTCCAGGTCTCTCAAACCCATCCCAAATACTTAATGAAAACTCTCTCCCACAAATGAGGGTCTTTTTCTTCTCTTTTGTTTTTTATGTAGCCGCCCTTTTTCTTGTTTGGGGACAATCTCATGGACCGATCTTATTTATTTACTTACAAAAACATAACTAGATACAATTTCTATATATATCATACTATTTGTAGTCATGTTAGCTCGTCATCAGACTGTTGGCATATGCTGTAAAATGGACATACATTCGGTTGGATGTCAATTCTGATGTTATCGGTTTTGTTTTTGAGGCACATTACCAACTTGAGAGAGTGGCGTGTTGAGGGCGTGAGGATACCTTTGAGGATTAATATCTAGGTCTGGCTTGGGCTCTAGGTCCTCACTGTTGAATCCTGTGTTTCTTAATTGTTTGAGTCAACGTCCGGCATTTTCGTTCTCATTCAACAAAAGAAAGGAACTATCTTGTTCATTCCTCCAGCTTGAAAACTCCATATTGCCTTATAAGATGAATATGATCTCCAACAGAGCATACGACCCTTCAATTGCTGACTAGACTCAATTTAACAACAGAGAAACGCACCCAGGACGTCGTATCTGCACTTTTAGGTTATTAAATCCTTTTTTCTCGATGATATCGTCACTATTGAGGATGGTATCGTTTGGATAGCCATCTCTTTCTATGGAATCTCACCCGAAAGAGCTGGGCATTGTCTACTTTAAGCTGACTATTTTTGACAAGTCTGCAGTCCTATTAACCTCAACTTTCCTGAGATGCGGTCCTGAATAGGGCCTGGAGGAGTATCTTTTCGACGATTGGAGCTAAATTACATCGAGCAAGGGCCAAAGCATATATTTACCGGCGGGAAGGAATATAGGCTGGAAACAACTTATTGAAGGCGTATTACCGACCTGGGTAGATCACCATATACTATAAATTTAGTAAAGAAGACACCAACTCTCAAGTTTATGAAAATGACTCAACTTGTGCGAATACTCTTCCCTGAAATGATCGGAAGCGCCTGTCGGTTTACGTTTGCCCTCAGCGTCCATGACTTCGCTCAAACGACTGCCTCAGCACTTCATATTAAGATTTTTACGTTGGCCTACGTCAGTGGAATCTTAAGATTTGACGTGGAATTTAACGTGGGTGCTATTGGCGAGTATCAGGACATTCAGGTTAAGAGCTCTTAAGACAGAGCTGATAAGGCTTTGGTGTATCCAGATTCTTCATCCGCAGCTTAAGAATAATTCAGCCGGCTTAATTTCATTCAAACCATTTGATTGCTCAGATAAATCGCCGCTTAAGTACAGATTAAGTGGGATTAATCCCTGTTATTCTTATGCGGACTAGATACTGAATCTACACCTTAAGAATAATACAGCTGGCTTAATTCTGATATTAAGTATGAATGAATCCCAATTAAGACAATGAATCGAGATTCATACCTTGTAGCGCTGGGAACAGATTAATACGCGATCCAAAACTTAAGACGGGAGGAAGCAGACTGACCTGGTGCCTCGTGCCACTTGGCTTGAGCAATGCTTAAGCCCAATCAATGGCCTAAGATGTGTCAATACGGTACATAAAAGATGTAAAAGGATGAAGAAACAACGCACAGCAGGAAAATACTCCGATAACTCCGCGTCCTCGAGAGCCTGTAGGTATTCGACCTTCGTGGTGTTGCCCGCTATGACTTCGCTCCGCATCCAAGGTTCAAACTCGCGAGCCCAGTCCCTTTTTTTTCCGTCGGAGCACTGAACGGCGTGTTTTCTAGTAAAATTTAGTATGGTGGTCAAAGATAAATCAATCATTTAAGCGATTTCTTACCCTTTCCAACTCTGGAGAACAGCAGGGAGATAAGAAATGTCGTAATCTTTCCCTGTGCCTTTCCGCCGAGTGGAGCGTCTTGGCTCTGCAACCAAATCGACTAGGCAGATAATAAGGTTCTAGCTGTGGTATGGAGGACTGGCTGAAGACACAATACCAGTTTTTGGATTGATCCGACGCTTCTCTAGCCTCCCGGTTAGTGGGTCAAATGGGAAAAAGGACAGAAAACTGACTAGCAGGTGACTCTTCAGCAACCAAAACCTCATCTTTTATATGTTTCGGACATGATGAGGATGTCGTAAGCTGAGAAAAGTGTGACCGGACTGACCAATATGTGGAGTACTTTTTCGCTTCTGGCACTGTGTTGTCCCTGGTGTGGATGCTACGTAAAAACATTAGATTTAGTAGGAGGACTCAGAAAAAGTAGGTATTGTTGTCCGACCTTGCAGATTCTCAGTTTGGAGATGCGAAGGAGAGATTTCGATGGGATCTACGGTCCCACCTGGAGTGTGTCAGCAAACTGTGTGAGCTGGAAAGTCAATTCGTACTGCCGGTGAGGGGGATAGGAGTATCTTCGTTAATAATATTCTGTTCGTCATCTAGTTAGACTGTTAGCAACATCAAATTGGATAGTACCAACATAGGCTTACGGTGTGCTTCAGGAACATCGGCAGCGATGAGCGCTCCTCTAATGTTTATGGTTGGACCTAAAGCAGTTGCGTGAGGTGCCATAGCAAGACAGTTGATGCACGGGCTTACCTTTATTGGGTTGAGGCGTCTCGCAATTGTTCTCCAGAACTTCGCTCTCTTGCAAGGACTAGATAAGTACTACGCTGATTAAATGATTACAGACTCACCCTTGGCTTGTGACCCATCCACAATCATATCGCCCAACGAAGTCTAATCGTATTGAGTGAAATGTCTCGAGGAAAAATAGAGAGAACATACCGGTGCATTCTGTGCCTTGTAAGCGTCGATACTGAATTTGAATGCAACTTGGTTTAAGTCTCCGGATTGATACTCAAACAGCATTTCCAGAAGGCCTAATGCCTCGGAGGATCGCATTTTCGAAGGAATGACTGAATTAAATCCAATTAGACCAGAATTGATGAAGTGAAGAGGTCGGTTTGCGTCAATCGTTGCCCACAGAGAGTCCCAGGATTCCGTGTGGGCCCCGAGGACATCAACTAGAGTATGAGTGAGACGTAAATTATCGGAGACAAACGTTTGAACGAACTAATTTGAGCTTCCATAAAGGCCTGTAAGAGGCGATTGAAATGACGGGAGTCACCATGTGTGTCTGTCCAATCTGCTGGCAGTTGAACTTCACCATCGCTGGAGAGCTCAAAAATGAAATCGTCGTTATCGGAGGGGGGTTGTACTTTATCGTCGTCTGTGTGCCATGTATTCAACCAAAGCATAGGGGGAGAAAACGGACGGTATACTTACATGGTAAGATGCTGTTGGCAAAATCACGCCAGGGGATCGTTACCGCATGCTGGAATTCCTGGTGAAAGTTTCCAAAATCGTGTTGCACCATATCTGTCGTTGCAGTAGTACTTCCAAGAGTGAGACAATTACAATAAAGTTTCGAACAGAATGCACTTACCGAAATGTGCGGAGTTGAGCCCCATCTCGATATGCTCCGATACAGAACAAGGCAGCGTGGCTAGCTTGTCCAATCTCGCTACCGATGAGACTTTTGAGTCCAAGGAGAACACTAGAGCACAGGTCACCTCGATTTCTAGGGGTGAACTAAGTACCAAGACGAGATCAATCGTAAGCATTGTGACAAACTTGATTAAATCTTCCTCAGAAGGCGCAGGGAGAGGTGTATGATTGATCTCGTTTGCCTCAACCGCAAGTGCAGCCTTCGTGTCCGCAGGTTGTTTGGTGAATAGGTCCGTCAGGACCAACTGATATTGCGAAACGAACCCATGTTTGCCCAGTCCCTTTTGATTGACAACACGATGAAGCTCCGTAGTAACATTCTCTTTGTTCCTCTGAGCAAAAAGAGACTTTGCCGTTGTCTTTAGAGGGGTAGGAAGAGGGGAAGGAGTATGCTGAACCGCAGCTGTTCCAGAATGGCTTGGGTTCTTCATTTTTTGGTAACCACGCTGGTTAGCAAGCCACTTGGTGAGTTTCTATGAAGAAATATACATCAGTTAAGACCCTAATAGTACGATTGCTTCTTAAGAAGACTGACCTTCAAAAGAGATTTGTCGGGATTGGTCTTTCGATCAGGGAACGCCTGAACGAAGTCAACGAAAACAAATGCATCAGTCCATTTTTTGTGCGAAAGCTTGAACTCTGGAGGTGATGCAGTATATGAGATGAAAGCTGGAAGCTTATTTTTTTTCAGCCATGCTGCTTCGAGTGAAGAAACGTTCGGGCAAGCCACAGAGCTCCCAGTCGACGGAAGAGTGTCGATTTCGGTTGGGTTGGCAGAATCGTCCCCAGGTAAGTTCGACATTGTCGTTCGACAAGATTGGGGGATATGAGAAGGTAAAAGTTTGACGAGGGGAGCGGAAGGTGAGTGCAAGAAGCAAGACAGGATTCATTGGGAATGTGCAAGCTACTCTCTTGTAATGGGTGTGCATCGAGGCAGTAAGTACAATGTATACCTCGTTACTTCTTAGAATGTTCATTTTTTCTTGACATGGATTTGTGGCGGAGCGGCCGGATCTATTCCCTGTGGATAGCTCACAACCCTCTCGATCAATGAGGCATTGCATGAGGAGGCGCATCTCCTGTCTTGAAAAAAATTCGCAATCGGGGTTGATAAATTACACTATGAACACTATGATTTTGTCTTGAAGGGAACCTACTAAATGCTCAAATACGAGTGGGGACTAGACGTGGGTAGCAACTGATGCAATGAACGAAGATGGCAAGTATGCGCGCTTGTTTGCAGGGTCTGACATTGCCTCGATCACCACGACTTGAGACTCCTTATTCTCATTTCTTTGCCGCGCTGTTCAAGTTACCCTTCTGGGTGTTCACTTACATACCGACTAGTTACATTCGCCGCTCCTCATGGCTCACAGACCTTGTATTTCAGCTAATCGGAATGCAACACGAGGGAGTCTCCTTTGCAGTTGAGACATGTAGCGTCAGTAATCCTTATACTCTGCATTGACTTATAATTATTATCATCGTTGTAAAAATTCCGTGCATTGATCTCATCATGGCAGTCTCTCTTTCTGCTGTTGATTCTATCATCTCTCGCATAGATGGACTCAACACGAATCTTCGTCGCACCAACGTCTTTCTCAAAAAGATCCATATTTTAAATTTGGAAGTTCGGAAGCAGGTAGACGCACTTGTTGGTCCCACCACACCGAAACTTCGCCCATGCGACCACATTCACTTGCCACATCGTGCAAGAATCTCAGTAATGTGCTATGGCATTGCTCAAGGAGAGTACACTGCTGGAACAGTACTTCACCTGGTAAGTGCTGACGTCTCTCTTTCAAATGTTTCACTGGTAAATAAACTCTCTTGTAGTGTGCGGCTGCCGACCATGATACTCCACGTTGTGTTGAGGTCTTCCCACCAGGCTCTGATATTGTGGAGGATAAATGGCTCTCATATCTATTGATTACCCGTACCCAACTTATAGGACTCAGGAAGACCGCAAACTGCAAGCTCAAAGGCAAACATGATGCTTTGAAGAGGGTTCGAGGCACTCAGCATCGGGAAACCAACGGTACGTGAAACAGTTCGTTACAACAATAGGTCTCCTCGCCCTAATCTTTATATGATAATAAAGAAGAAAATTCGCCAATGAAAGCTGACCTCAACGATTCCGGATATGAAATCCATCCTGGTATGTCTTTTTATGCATTCACGTTGGATTGATGCTAACCTTATTAGGTATATTGGCCTTATCCAATGAGAATCGCGTTCGAGAACATACTCCTCTGAGCGAGTTCCATGCTCTTCTCTATGGTGAAACTACATATATTCCTGGTCCCTTCTTTGACGTTGTCCACAAGCAAAAAACTCCCAATCAAGGTTTTTTCTCCCCTGCTCGACGGCCTACGGCTAATTTTATTGTCAGATGATGCAGCTGAGGTAAATTCACCTCGCGAACGAAGCCCATCGGTTGAGTACATTGCCACCTGCACTGGCTCAACGTTTTCAGGTAGGCAATGCTCCCTATTATTAATATCATACAACTAACCTAAGTTTTTATTGAAGATCAACGTGCTCCTCAACGTCCATACAACCGAAGTCCCTCAGTAGAGTACATTGCAACATGCACCGGCACACAAAAGGCGTGCAAGGATCGTAAAATTTTGCGTAGCCCTTCAGTGGAATACATTGCAACATGTACGGGTACTCGATCTGCAGGTAATTCAATTGGTTGTATACCTCGATTTTGTTTATTGGAGCTAATCCATTTGTTTTAGCACCTAGACTTCGTAGCCCATCAGTTGAGATTCTTCAAACAAGTGAGTGTCCGGCTTCATTTGTATTGATATCAGCGGCATCATTACATAATATAGCCAATCGCTCCATTGGGCAGACTGAGTTTGAAGAAGTAGAAATTGCGGGACCTCGACTAGCAAGGCTTCGGGGATAGAAGAAACTCAACGAGGGAATGATGTTACAATAAATATCTCTGGTAGGAGGAGCTTCTTAACTGGCATTTATTGACTTAGTCATAATTACTATCTCATGTTGTTTACGCCTGATCTTGTTTGATTCGGACCGGACTACATGGTTGTGCGCCTACAACATGGCTGGCGCTGATAGATTCAAGATCTATTTGAACGACACTCGTCTCAAAGTCATTTCATTCAAGTAAACTGTTAATTTTTCTGCCAACTTCACAGTCATAGCTGTTTCAGGTAGTTCTGGTCGTGCAGCACAGTCAAAGCCAGCCATCATTTGCACCTCAGGTGGTATATTCGAGCAAGTGCCCTTCTGCAATTCCATTGCCACAACAAAAAGTGGTACCCATGTCGACCTCATTACAGACCAGATCCCAAAAAGAAGCCAAGCATGATCAGATTCAGAAGAACGAAGAAATTCAGGCAATCAAGAAGATCATGGGTAGATATTCATTTTATATGAAAGTTCAGCCGTTCTTGACTCCTTCGGTTTCATAGGTCTGCAGCACAACAAAAAATATCAAGATGTATCCCGCCTCCGTTACGGCAAGATTATGATCATGACGGATCAGGTTGGTGTTATTTCCTTAACTCTTTCCTATTCTCATCCACCTCTAGGATCATGATGACCCCCCATATCAAGGGCCTGCTCATCAATTTCTTGGATCATTCTTTCCCATCCCTTCTCAAGCACTCCGAATTCACCGTGGAATTTGTCACTCTCATCGTCAGGGTATGTATCTTTGACTTTGACTCTTTCACTGTACACATTTTTAATAGGTAACGAAAGGGAACACATTTAAGAATTTCTTTACTATTTCAGAGTATGAGCGATGGCACGAAAACATGCCTGGTTCAAAAAATTGGGTTGTGAAGTATTACGAAGTTTGCCATTCGATCATTTATCTAAAATCTTAAAGCTGAATTTTGGTAGGGACTAGGAACTAGTGACGACAAGGATGCATGGCAATACTTTAGTCAAATGGAGAAGCACATGATTCCTTTCGCTGAAACACGAGACGGTGATCGTGAAAATATTGATCTTGCTTTCAGCAAGAAGAAGGCTGATGAACGGAAAGAATGGTTGCGAAGTTTTAGGGTATGAAAGTCCTTTGTTGTTTGTGATTTACCTCGCCGTTCTTTCAGCCAGGTACCTTCCTTGACCACAGTTTGGATGAGATTATGTTTTCCGAATTTATCAACAAAGAGCTCATCCTTTTCTCAATGGCTGATAACATCTGATCCGCTCCTTCTGTGGCTGATGGCTTGAAACCCGGTCAATGCAAGATCCTCTGGGGCTGTTTCAACAGAAAGATGAAGAAGGAAATCAAAGGTAGTGTCTCTTCCTGACCAGCCATGATTGTCTTATCTTCCTGTTCTACTCAGGTAGCTCAATTGGTCGGATATGTTGCGGAACACGCTGCCTACTGCCATAGCGAAGTGTCTCTCATGGAGGCTATCATCGGTCTGGCTCAAAGATTCGTCGGGAAGAGCATAGATGTATTTCTTTCAGCCTGACCTTACTCAATAGGGTATGGACCCCATATTACCGTGGGTACAATATGGCTGGCAATGTAAAATGGTTGAGATCTATTTGAACGACACTCGTCTCAAAGTCACTTCATTCAACCAATATGCTGAATTTTCTGACAACCTCCGTTTCAGGAAGTTCCAGGGGTGCGGCGCAAGTCAAAAACCAGCTATCATTCGCAAGGTCATCTATGTCCATCAGGATATCGCGTTCATAACCTTAGAAGACACTTTCGAGCAAGTGTCCTCCTGCAATTCCATTACCACCACTAAAGGTGGTGCCCATGTCAACCTCATTACAGACCAGATCCCGGAAACACTCATGTCTAAAGAATTGTTAGATCGTGAGCAGCCATTGCCGTCATCTTGATCACAGCTGTCAGAGAAAAGGTGGATGTCGGAGGGCCGCCCCACGCATTTCACACGTGTGATCTTGCTCTTGGCTTGTCACCTGGACCGCTGTGGTGTTGTTCTTTTGAATAGCATGACTACCCCTCGTGTGGATTGGAGGAACCCGGGGAGAAAGAACAAACAAAAGAAAAGAAATGCACTTGCCTTTGCCGCTGGGCATGCTGCAAGCGGATTGCACGAATCAGGCCAGATTATGGATGTTGGTTCATCCACTTCCAACGCAACATACACTGGAATCGAACTCTTTGTCCCCCCGCCCTTAAAGAAGCAAAGGCTATCCACTCCTTCAATAGCCAATGTTTCAAGCCAGACTCCCTTTGAGGAGGTTATGGGAAAAGAACCTTCGCAACATCCAAATGTGAATGAGAAAGACAAGGCCCAGAAAGCAAGCCGTAATCAGGTCAGTTCTGTATATGTAAACGAGTATGAATCTGATGGAAATTGTAGGGAGCATCGAATCATATGAAAAAGTTCAAGCCAGAGCTACCGAAGCTACAACACGTCATCCTGTCCCTCCAGTGGTCGGACAAATCCAAATGTTCCAATGTTCAATGCATGAGCCCTCCTTCCAGCTGCCTCTTTCGTTGCCAAGAAGGGTGCTTTGGTCGCCCATTGATGTGCAAGACATGTATTCTCTCCTCCCATCATCAGCTCCCATTTCACCCAATTGAAGAAAGAGTCTCTCGATTCTTCAAACCGTCTGCTCTTGCCGATTTGGGCTTTGTTCTGCACCTTGGGCATGACGGATCTCCTTGTGACAATACAGAAGAGCTTCCGCGTACATTTGTCATTGGTCACACAAACAGATTACACACAATTCCAGTCCGCTTTTGTGGATGCCATGGAGCGGAAGCAGATCATATCCAGCTCACTGCAGCTGGTCTGTTCCCTGCTACGGTGTCGCGGCCCGAGTCGGCCTTCACTTTTGAACTACTTGACACCTTTGAGGCACATTCGTTAGTATCTGGACTCTCAGCTCACCACTACTTCCAATCACTACGACAACGGACTAATCCAACCTTTCCTCATAAAGCACCCGACCGTGTTCGAGAGTTTCTGCGAGTCACCCGGGTTTGGACGGAACTCGCATCGCGTCGAAGGTCAGGGCAGGACCCTCTCTTTGAAATTGATCGCTTTCTCCCTCAATGCTTTCCCCGTCATTCACGCTGTATCGTTTGCCCAACATGTCCATTGGTCGGATTCAATATCACGAGAGAGGAGATGTACTCTCTCAAAGAAGATGAAGCGTAAGTTGGGTGTTATGGCTCGTTCCAAGTCCATCCTAATATTGTGTTAGGCACAAGGCTCAGCTCGTTCTTTCCGGTGATGGAAACTACGGGCTTCATCTTAACGCAAACCGAGGTGACCCAGACGACTTTGAACTGAACGATGGCCATGCATTTATGGTCGAAACTGATGCGTTCGAAGCGGCAATGAAGGCTCTTGGCCTACAGATTCCAGTATGCTATTTTATTATATGTTAGCGCTCACAGCTGCTCAATTCCCTAAAAAGACACTTTCTACATGTGCGAGGCTGACCGCATTAAAGGGTCAAAATCTTATGCGGTTCCTGAATTGTATCATCTCAGGCGTATTTGCCGTCCAATGTGCTCGACATGGATTCTTCATGCCACACGGTGTTGTGGACCTTGAACTCGGAGAAAAGTGCGTATTCAAAATTCAATTCGATACCAAGTATGATCTAATAACGTGTTCTAATAACGTTAGGTTTATTTGCGTAGACTACGCCCTTGCAAATGTCCTTGAGATGTACAAGGACTGCCGCTGGATTTGCTTTGTCTACGACATTGTATGCCAGTACATCGTCAATGTTGCGGAACGCTTCGAAAAGAGCCACCCTCGTGTCCTCGAGGCTATTAACAAAGTTCAAGGCCTCATTCCGAAACTCCACATTCTCGGTCACATAGCCAAATGCATTCATACACTCTCACTAAGTTACACTCCAAGTTCTGGTAGAACCTATGGCGAAATGATCGAGTCAACATGGCATATGACGAATAAGGCGGGTGCATCAACCGCTGAGATGAACCATGGTCACCGACACGAAAAGTTAGATGTGCTATTTCAGCACATTAACCGAACAAAGATGCTTACTTGGGGTATGTATATCCTAATCGAAAGTTCTATATACTGACTCTTCATTTCTAGTTTACGATGCCATGAGGAAGTATGTTGCGGCAGTGCATACCGTCCAAAAACGCCAGAAAAGTTTCAACGACTTATGTGAGGTTCACGGAGCGACGCTTGTCGAAGCTTGGTTGGCGATGGACGAACTTCCCAAGGTCACCGGGACTGGAAAAAGTGACTTTGAGAGTCC
Organism: Flagelloscypha sp. PMI_526; assembly: GCA_021399455.1. Taxonomy (NCBI): domain Eukaryota; kingdom Fungi; phylum Basidiomycota; class Agaricomycetes; order Agaricales; family Niaceae; genus Flagelloscypha; species Flagelloscypha sp. PMI_526. The sequence continues at coordinate 684,400 of JAJTUO010000021.1, forward strand.
TTTTAAGGTCAATCTCGACAGTACCAAATTCGCAAACTGTTAGTCTCTTCAACTCTATTCAGATTCTACGTCTAACTTCGATAGTGCAAGGAGAATCTGCAGTTCTCAAGGAGCTAGAAGACGTTGTCGAAAACTCCCATACTCTGGATGATGGGCCAACGTCAATCTCGACAATTGTTGACGCAGCACTCAAGGTTGAGACTGAACAGTAAGCATTTTATCTAGATACGATATCTGTACACCATACTGACTTGTTAGACTACACACTCTCAAGCTCCTTGGTCTCAGGCAACGTGATTCCAATCAGGAGCAAGAAGTCGAGAATCTTCGCTGCCGAATCGAAGCTGACCTTCAGCGACTTCGTACTCTTCAAAGCGACCGTTTCCCCCATCTACGATCACTCATTCAAGAGGACCAGACAGCAGGTCCATTCCCAGAAAAGGCGAAGCTATTTCTCCCTTCAGACACTGGACTCGAGCTATGGGCGATTCGCAACGGGCATAGCTTGGTCCCTCAAGTTGAACTCAAACTTCGCCAAGGGCAGGCCCATGATGCTCTCCAAAGCCTTCGTGAATCAATCATCGAGTTTCTTTATATGGTAAAAGCCCGGCGACTGAATCCGACGTCAACGAAGCAAGCAACTCGCTCCCAGCAATTTTTAACAAGTCTTGCAGCAGAGAAGTATAGTGCCTTCGATAAGTATAACTTCGTGCGGAAACGGATGCTAGTCCTGGGATTGAAGCCGGAAGATCCCATATTCAGACCGCTCTTAACATCCGAATGCTGGATGAAAGATCCTACTGAGGAACGTGAGCTAGGTGATGGCAGTACGCCAGATCCATGGTTTTGGAACATAGGGAAAGGCATGACAGCGCTCACCGCAGAGACTAAAAGCGACTTTCTTCTGGAATGTGAGTCGTTACTGAGCTCATATCCTCTCTACTGATTGCAAATAATTAGGTCAGCGTGTTCAATGGTTTCGAGATCGCGCTGAACTTCAGCGGTGGAAAGAAGAGATCGAAATATTGGAAGCAGAATTTCCCCGAACAGCGCGAGCGCATGAAGAAATGGCCATTTATTGGATTAATGTGGCGGAGAACACACTACATAAGGGAGGTCAAGTCTATGCGTACAAGAAGGCGAGGATGTTTGAAGAGTTGCAGAAGAGTGTGGTCGATGGATATGCAGCAGCACAGTTAGACGCTCAAAAAAACCCCAGGGAACGAATAGTGAAGCCTCCGAAAAATAATTCATTAGCCAAATACAACCAAACGCAAGCTACAATTGCGCAGATCCAGGCGCAGAACGAGGGGGGCAGCGAGAGCGAGGACGAAGAGATGTACGGGTAGCGTTTTCGGTAGTAACCACATCCGTCCCGATTCGTTGTAGTTGCATGTCTCCTTGGACATAATATATGATTGTTCACCTATGGATGTGCACTATTTTGATGACTTAAGTATTATGAAGTCGAAGTTCTTAGAAGTGGCTCGGCCGACGGCTTCTCCAAGCCGTCCAGTCTCAGGCTGAGGCCACAATCAGTAAGATGAATTGAATTAAGTTTTTATTAAGTTAGCTTAAGCATTATTAATCGTCTAGCTATATCACCCAATCAGCTGGCTGACTTGGAGCGCTTCACCTTAAGCGAGCAATCACGTGCTCACCACCACCTCTTCGATGGTAAACCAAGTCCATCGAACGCAATTAAGTTTTGCTTAAGCATTTTTTACACCTGCTTAGTTTTGACCACCCAATAGCACCCACGTCAAATTCTACGTCAAATCTTAAGATTCCATTGACGTAGATGTACGTCAAATCTTAATATTGACTGCTGAGAGGGTACCCTCAAACTTCCACCAGAACTCTGGATCCGGATATACAGCATTCTCGCAACGCTTTCTGACTCATATAAGGAACTTACAACTTATCTATTGATTTGCAAACTCGCCCATTCGTCGTAGGATATTCCTTCGAGGGCGGTATCATTGGACTAATGACTTGCCCAGTCTCTACTCTCGTCTTTTTGAGACCCTTCGTCCATTAATTAGTCCCAAGTACAATTTCCGAGAGTGGATTAAAACTCATCGCCCAACCCTAACATATGCAGCAAAGCGGGTAGAGTTTCAGTGGGAAGCCGATTCCGATCTCATCGTTTCAACTTTTGAGACTTGTCCGTACCTCGAGAGGGTGGCATTCTGGATGGATCATGCCTATTTCGAGGACTTGAAAATAGCTCGAGCCCTCGACTTGGTACATCATCTCAGGTTTCTCCAGGTCAATGTCGTACAGCTTTCGTTCCTGTTCAAACACAGAAAGGATTCGTCTGCTTCCTTTCTGCAGATCGACACGCTCTGTCTTCACGTTTGGAATAATTGTGTTCCTCGAGATGCCTTACAGGCTTTGAAATCAATTGATTTCTTGCTTTTCAAATCCTTAACTCGCTTAGGTCTGAACACAGAACAAAATGCTGATGAGGTCGTTCCAGCACTTCTAACCTTGAGCCTTCCACACTCTATAAAGACTATTGTCATTTATGAGAATAGGAACGATTGGACGACAATTCCTTCCTCCATTGATGACCATCGGATTGTCTACTTCAAACAGACTCTCTTCGACGACGCTGCAATCCTAGCAGCCTCAGTTTCTATTAAAGAGCGTCAAAAGTACTTAAACAAAGAGTACCCTTTCGATGATTGGGGTGAAATTACCTTGAGCAAGGGGCAAAGTATATGGACATGGGCGGACGAAGCATTAGATGAGGGGAAGATAATATTTTCTCGACCTATTTAATTCCATATAGTATCATGCTCAATTTCAGGTCCTAGTCCTATATTAGTGTTGTTTTTAACGCTGATGTTATTCTTCTGAATGATTGTATGTCTAGTCTTGGGCTTTGGGTTGTGAGTAAGTATGGCAAAGAAGGATACTTGTAGTCGCAAAAAAGGTCATCGTTATCTTGTAGTCAGAGCAACCAAGAGTCGCAATATGAATGTACAGTCACGAGTAGCTCTTCAAAGATATTCACGTTTACCCGTGACATGCGTCGGTTCCGATGCCGCGGAAACAGAAACCCTTTTCGTTTTTCCCATCATGGCGTTGTACCGTTGATACATTTGAGAGTCACTGGGATAGGAAAATATTACTAGTTAGGAGCCAACCTGCGGGGACTCTTTGCTCACTCAGAAGATAACCTCGGTCTCAAACACTGTGACCTTGTCATGACGGTTCGCCTGACCAGAGCTGATGCATATCCTTTTCAACTTTCACGGACGGCGCACACTTTCTGGCCATCATGGATACAATTCCCGCCTCTCCCTCCATTGATCTCCCTTCAGAAATATGGGAGATCGTTTTTTACGAACTTTCGGATGTTGATTTGTGGGCGGTCAGGTCTCTCAACCGAGTTGCATATGCACTAGCAGCCCAGGCTCGTTACGGTGCTCTGTGGATTGTCCCTCACCGTATGAACTATCTTATGACGACAATGAGGCGTTTGTGGTGCGTGCTCCCATTGTTCAAAGAAATATGAGATTGGCTGAGTTTAGCTTGTACAGTGATGACCACTTACAGATTACTGGACTCCTTCACACTCTTCACGTGCATTCTAACATCGAATTTAAAGAGTCAGAGAAACAGGAGAGGCGGACCCCTCACATTCCAATGGCCCGTCATCGCCTGATTCGCAAACTTCTCTCACGTTCTGACTTGAACATCAAAAATCTCACTATTCACTTCGACACCGTCGTGTTACCATACGTTACCCTCGCGTGGGCAAACACTGCCTGTGCTTTGGTCCATTTAGAGCTGCAATTCAAAACGGACTCTCTGTTGAGCGTCCTGCTCTCTTCGGACTCTCAGCTGCATTGTCCTAATCTGAAGGCTTTCGTGCTTAGCTATGGTTTTGGTATTGTTCGACCGTCTTTTCGTTCAATAGCATCGATGCATCTCGTCCGGCCCTGGTACGCCAGTGGGTCAACGATACCCATGTTTCGCAAGCTCAAAGCCATCCTTCCAGAAGGACTTGAACGCTTGGAACTTCGTAATCTAGAAAACTTTAATTCTGATTGGATTCTCTCTCCATTCTTCCTTGGCGCACATGATTTTCCTCACCTTCGCGCCCTGCACATCTCGAACTTGTCGTTGAACCGCAATCCATCTCTAGGTTTATTTATTAATGCCCGAAGTCGATCCTTGCAAAGCCTTGCTCTAGAGAGAGTAAGCGATATTGGGCATGTCTTCTTGCGTCATATACATGTGGCAGGCGAACTCCAAACGCTGTCTGTATCTCTCAACTCCCCACAGGACGCATTCGCAGCGGACATCCTCCCGTCCAATCGGTCCATCTCTTTACTTCACCGTTATTCTCATCTTCGTCGATTGGATATTACGCCCTTGGATTCACGTTACAGTGACACTAATACTGTTTTTGTATTACTCGTGGAGATCGGGCGTCGGTGCAGTCGCCTCGAAGAATTGAATGTGTATTCAGACACTTTGGGATTTCGACACCTTCGAGCGGTACTCCTCTTCTTGCAGAATCTTGCTCGGTTAACCTTCTCAGGTACCAAATCCTGCGATCCATTTATGCAGAAGTATTCCGTCCACCCTGAACTCTGGAACAGATTGGACTCTCGCAATTACAAATTTTCCAATCTAGGGCTGGCGAGACAATCTTTAGGGCGCAATGTTCGTCGAGAGATGGCAGCTGAGCTTCAAAGAGATGTGAAATCAGCCTATCGCTATTTGAGCATTACTCCCCAAAGTTGGGATATATTGCATTCTTCGATTAAGAAGGCATTGAAGGAAGGGTACTTTATGGAACGGCCTGAGGCAAGTCCGGACATGGAGGGTGACCATAGGACATTGATTTTAGAGTTGATTGAAAGGTATATGCAACAAGACTGAGTAGAGTCGCGCTAGCTCACATGGAGCTCGTCACCCTTCCTTTTGAAGAGCTGTCAGTAATATTTCAAAATGCTTTAAAGCTGATAGTGAATCCCACATCAAATACAAAAATATATTCTAAACGTCAAGATAATAGGTTGTTTTTTTTTTGGCGGAACTTGCCTCTCACGATGTTGACCGTGAGGAAAATAAACGCTCGTTTGTTCTGCCTGCACTACTGATTCATTGAGAGTCACTCCAGTATACAAATATAAACGTGCCCAGCCAAATAGAAATCTAACAGTCTCGCCTCGGACCCAATGAATGACGGACACCGAGTCATCGCCGCTAGCCGCCACGACGACAGGTGATGTCTCTATTCCTTAAAACGGGAGACCTCAGGCATCCCCAGCCATGAATTCGATGTCTTCCTCCCTTCACACCGATCTCCCTTCAGAAGTATGGGAGCTTATTTTGGATAAGCTGACTAACTCTGATTTGTGGGCAATTCGTTCTCTCAACCGAGTCGCATATGCGTCTGCAGCGCGGGTTCGCTATGGAGCGCTTTGGATTGTCCCTCACCGTGAAAATTATCTAACGACAGCAATGAAACGTTTGTGGTACGTACGTTTCTTCCTCCTAAGAATCTGAATTCTTATTGTCTTGGGCATTTACAGTGAGAACCGTTTGCAGATAATAGGGCTTGTGCATACCTTTCACATTCACTCACACATCGAAGTTCGGGAGTTCGCAAACCAAAGCCAAGAGAAGCGGAAATTTCACCTCCCAAAAACACGTCATAGCCTTATTCACAAAATTCTCGCCAGCCCTGACCTAAACATCAAGAAACTCACTCTTCACTTCGATGCGGTAGTTTTGCCATATGTTCTACTGGCATGGACTAAAACAGCGCGTTATCTTACTCATCTAGAACTACAGTTCTGGACAGATTCTATATCGAACGCCCTTCTCTCTTTGGACCCAGGGTTTCTTTGCCCCAGTCTCAGCACATTCATACTTAGTTATGGGTCCGGGAGTTCTCGACAAATTTCCTCTTCAGTAACAACGATGAACCTTGTGCACTCACTCTGTCATCCAGGGACAATGGAGCCCATGTTCCACAAGCTCAAATCCATCCTTCCCAGGGACTACAGAGCTTGGGACTTCATCAATTAGATGACACGGCATCCAACTGGATCTTGCCTCCCTCCTTTCCTGGCCTGAATCAGTTTCCTCTCCTCCAGAAATTGCATATTTCAGGCATGTCTTTGACTCACAATCCGTCTCTAGTCCGGTTCATTATTGCACGAACTCCATCCCTTCGAGATCTCGCTCTAATGAGACTCAGTGATGCTCCAATTAGAGTCTTGCATTATTTGCCAGCTACAGACGAGCTTCAAACATTGTCTATGTCACTCGATTCCGCACACGACGTGCTCAGAGCAGACATCCTCCAGTCAACTCACTCCAGCTCTTTAATCCACCGCTATAGCCACCTTCGTCGATTGGATATCACCCTTTCGACATCAAATTACACCAACGGTACCATACTTTTTGTGCTGCTTATGGAGCTTGGGCGTGGATGCAGTCTTCTTGAAGAACTGAGAGTGCAATCATTGTACACTCTTGCGTTTCGCCATTTTCGAGCGGCACTTCTTTTGCTGCCAAGGCTTGTCCAGTTAACTTCTTCAGGCACGAGATACTGCGAATATCTTATGTGTGAACTTTCTGCCTACCCCGAACTTTGGAACAGATCCAACACTCGTACATACCACTTTTTTGATCTGGGGCAAGTGAGGCAATGCTTAGGCCGCGACCTTCGTCGAGAGATGACAGTTGAACTCCAGAAGGACGTTAAATCAGCGTATAAGGATTTGATTGCCGACGGTCAAGCTTGGGATACATTACATGCGTCGACTAAGAAAGCTTTGAAGGAGGGGTATCTGAAAGGGGAAAGTGCAACTATTGCCAGTCAGGTTATCCATTCGGATGTGAAGGTTGACCATAGAGTAGTCGTTCTGCAACTGATGGAGAGCCATGTTCGGCTCGATAATCAAAACCCGCAATAGAATCATGAATTACTTGCACTCATAAGCCCCAGAAGACAAACGTACCACATGATTGAGTCGGTCAGGCAAATTTCTTTGAGAGGTCCAAACCTGTTTATAATCAAAGAAAATGAAATTTCAGTTGTAACTCCAGGAGTATTAACCTTTCATGGACAACGAATTAGATGAAAGTAGTGTAGTTGGCCCACGTGAGAGAAGCTTTTGACATGGGACCTTTTCCCAAACCACCTTCACATTATTATAAATAAACTTAAGAGCCTCTCATTTTCTTTGGAGGTAAAATGCCCGAGGTGGATCAAGCGCTCAAGGGTGCCGAAAAGTGTATCCTCCGTAAATACCCGGTTCCTACTCTTCACAAAAGGCCTCATAAAATCCACAAACATCCGCATATTCTCTTTCTTGTACATTGATTCTGACTTGATTCACTCATAGAGAGAAGGAGAAATTGATGTATGAAGGAATGGCAATTTACATAACCTGACTATTGTACCACTGATTCACTGAAGCTTTTGCGAGTCGTTCTAGCTTACTAATATAACCCATCACAGTCTCGGCAAAAATAGAACCTTAACTCACCCAATGTCGCCTTGGAGTCAGTGGATAGCGGACATGTAACTACCGCTGGCCGACCTCGACGACAGTTGATGGGTATAATCCTTAAAAACACTACACTCCATACATCCGTAAGTATGGATTTGCTTCATTCTTCTCCTCTTATTGATCTCCCTCCAGAGATATGGGAGCTTATTTTTAACAGGCTAACAGACTTTGATTTGTGGGCAATCCGTTCGCTTAACAGCATTGCATATGCTTTTGCAGCGCGGGCTCGCTATGGAGCGCTGTGGATTGTCCCTCACCGTGAAAAATATCTTACGACGACAATGAAACGTCTGTGGTACGTATGTTACTTCTTCCTAGGATACTGAGTTTGACTGTCTTTGGTTTGTCAAGTGAGACCCGCTTGCAGGCAATGGGACTCCCTCACACGCTTCACATACATTCACACATCGAGGTTCGGAAATCAGAAAATCAAAGTCAGGAAAAGCCGAAGCTCCATCTTTCAAAAGCACGCCATAATCTGATGCGCAAAATTCTCGTCAGCCCAGACCAAAACATCAAGAAGCTCACTATTCATTTTGATGCAGTAGTTTTGCCATATGTTGCTCTTGCATGGACTAATACTACACTTTCTCTCGTCCATCTAGAACTACAGTTTTGGACCGACTCTATTTCGAACACCCTCCTCTCTTTGGACTCCGGGTTTCATTGCCCTAATCTCAGTACATTCGTCCTTATTCATGGTTATGGGAATGCCCGGCCTTCTAACCACCCAATAACAACGATGGATCTTGTGCCCTCTCACCCTCGCGCAGGAATAATGGAACCCATGTTCCACAAGCTCAAATCCATTCTTCCTAAGGGACTAGAGAGCCTAGAGCTTCATCAACTCGATGGCCGGGAATACGGCTGGGTTCTGCCATCATCCTTCCTGGGACCGAACGATTTCCCACGTCTCCGAAAATTGCGTATTTGGGGTATGTGCTTAACCCACAATCCGTCTCTAGTCCAGTTCCTTCATGCACGAACAACGTCCCTACGAAATCTTGCTCTAGGGAGGCTCATCCATACACCCTTTAGCACTTTGCGCTACTTACCTGCGACAGATGAGCTCGAGTCGTTGTCTGTTTCACTCGACTCCGCACGCGATGTGCTCTCTGCAGATATCCTCCAGTCTAGTCAGCCCAGCTCCTTCATCCACCGCTACACCCATCTTCGTCAATTGGATGTTACGCTCCAAACTTCAAACCACGCCAATGGTGATATCATTTTTGTATTGTTAATGGAACTGGGACGTGGATGCAATCTTCTCGAGGAACTGAGAGTACACTCTCATACTCTTGAATTTCGCCACCTTCGGGTGGTACTTCTTTTCCTGCCGAGGCTTGCTCAGTTAACTTTCTCAGGCACAAAATGCTGCGATCCCCTCATATACCAGGTCTCTGCTCGCACAGATCTGTGGAAGCAATATGGCCCTTACACCCACAGGTTTCACACCTACAAATTCTTTCAATTGGAGCAAGTGAGGCAACGCTTAGGGCGCAAGGCTCGTCGAGAGATGGCAGCTGAACTCCACCAGGATGTTAAATCGGTGTATAAGAATTTTGTTGTCACCGGTCAGGCGTGGGATACATTGCATTCTTCGATTAAAAATGCTTTGAAGGAAGGGTATCCGAAAGCGGAAGTCATTGACGACGTCAAGTTCGGTGTGGGGGCTGATCATAGAGTGGTGATTATGCAGTTGATTGAAAGTTTTGTTGAGCGCGAGGACTAAGAGATGCAATAAATGTTATCTATTTTTTAACATCCGTTAGTGCATGAAGACGTACATACTAAAGCATTTGAGAGGATCAGCCGAAATTCTTCAGTGGTCCACAACTGATAATAGCACAAAGAAACGAGATTGCAATTGAGATTCTATAAGCATCCACGCCAAATAAGTACAATAAATTAGAGGAAAGAATAAATTAGAGGAAAGTATTGTAATAGAAGCTGTTCAAAATATTTATGCGGTGAACCTCTGTGTCAGAATGGCAAACCAAGCCGCGAAAGCTAGACATAAGAAAAGCATCACCACAATCTGAGCAGGTCGCCTAGCCATAGCGGTCTCCAGCTGCAAAGATCTGGGCATTGAATCTGTAAGCCATGCCTCCCCAAACGAAAACATTTGTCTCGAAGGAAACACTTCCAAAATTTCACACTCGAAATCCTCCACGAACAAACGGTATTTCCTCCAAAGTGCAGAATTGTCGGTAGGTTTTGATTCTGTTGTAGACCTTGACTCCTTTGATTGGAGTGTCCCTTTGGGAGGTTCTCCAAAGCCAACCTCGATCAACTCAAAGTTGGCTGTTTGACCTAATTTTGAGAAGGTCTGGCCGATGGGATACTTCTCGACGAGGAAGAGATTCGCGACGTGTGGGTTGGACATGGTGACTGTGGAAGTGCAGATGCAAACAATCTTGTCTTCACACTCGAGGTAGACTTGACGAGTCTGTAACGCTGGTCGATCTCGAGACGCAGACAGAACATTGGGAGTAAGAGTAGGAGTGCGTTCACCTGATGGGGTTGTATCAAAGTCGTTGGAGTACACAAGGGAGACGTGGATTGGTCTTGCAAAGAAAGCACTAGGAAAGATTTGAGGATGTTAACACTCCAACAAAAAGGATCGAATGTACCTGAGGAACTTCTGCAAATTTCCTTGAGCTGATAGCATGACTCTCTCTGTCCCTGTTACAGATACGGGCCATGGGAACTTGAAAAGAATGGGTAAGGGTAGAAATAAAATGCATTGAGAATCGAAGGCCTACACTGATTGAGGTTGAGTTCGGGGTGAAAGTGTAAAACGGAGCCATGGTAAGATGCTCAGGAATTGAAAGTAAAGGGGGTAGGTTAGAAGGGAATGTGTGAGCGTGGTTAGCTGAAGGATGTAGGTCGACTACAGTGGGGATCATCGAGCCAGTTTCGCAGTTATTTTATAGCTCCCTCAGATTAAATCGGAACTTAACCGTTTCAAGCCCAGTCATAACGTATCGAGGCCGTAACCCAGGGCGAGATCCTTGGCGACCCGGAACTCGACTCGAGAAACGCGCTTCGACTTCCTGTGGATCCCGACTTTGATCGCAGATCCCGGATCCTAATTGGGTGAAAAAGTTATTTTGAAAGGGACAGATAAAATGGGCGCGTCATTGTAAAGAGAGGGCAGAAGAAAAGTGCAGAAGCTAGGACAGAGCCTTGTGACATGCTGGAGAGAAGAAACCCATGACACAGGAGGGCCGTTTAAGTTCTTGCTTGACAAAAACTAAAAATTTGTCCAAGGAAGTTGACTCGTTCATTGCTATACTTTAAGACGCGCCACTCATACTCCAAGTTCATCGTTGATGCGCTAGAAACCGGAGTCGCATCTGGCGCGTCAACAACCAGTCAACTTTGGCCTTGTTGCCCACTCAACATTGAACAGTATCATCCCGCCTCTGATCGGAGGCGGCCATGGATCGCGCATAATTCGCCCCATGGGGAACTGAAGGTGAATGACGTCCTCGCTTTCCGTTCGTAGTCGGCCAAGTAAACGAGCAGCCAAGGCGATTCAAACATGATAGGTTGAATGAGCGAGACCTCTCCCGGCTCTCGTTCAATCCATCGGATCCAAGTTCCAAACTACCTCAGTGAGGTACTAGTTAGTGTATAAGTACCTGTATCTTGAGCTGGGTTTGCCACTCACGCGAACGAGAGTTAGTTCCGCTCGAGAACCAAAGTCATCCTGCCCGAAAAAAAATAGGTCAGTATTATTGCACGGCCGGAAAGTGTAATTGAGTCTTTGTGGTTGACACGTGGACCCCCTCGGGAGAGTTTTCTCAAGTCCAGAGCCTATGTTAGGACTTTCCTCATGGGACTTGAGTAGGACATCCCTCGGGACGAGCTGCAGCTTTAGGCTATGACAGTCTAAGCAGAAATTGTAGATAACCGAGATCAAATAATAGGGTGAAAGCCAAAAAGTATATTAGCGCGAGTCATGGAGAGAGACTGGTTAGGGTTTTACGGTTGTCATAGGTCAAAAACAAAGTTTGTGTTCACACAAACTGTCCACACAGTATCATGCCCCGGTCTACAGACAACACAGGTCTTTGCAAATATTCATTGCTGGTGATAGTCAAGACTAGGAAGATCCCAGAACAGCACGCTGCTATTGACAAGCAAAAATTCGGTGGCGATAGTTGGAGGCAAGAGTTCGGGATCTCAATCAAGGGCCTAACCTTGCTTTCTGACACGACCACGTTTCTCACGAACTTTGCATATCTGCGCCCCCTGTACTTGTAACACGCCTTCATGCCTGCTCCTTTCGGCGGAGATAATTGGCTCTCTGGGCGGCACTTTGGAATAGTCATTGACGCTGGGTCTTCGGGTTCCCGGCTCCAGATATACAGTTGGCGCAGTCCAGCGTCCGTTATTGCAGAGAGCGGAAAGAATGTACCGCATATTCTACCCCAAGTCGAGAAGGGTGCTAGGGAAGGAGAGGAATGGTCCATAAAAATTGAGCCCGGTATGGCATCCTTAACCCTGCACCTAGATTTTTGTTTCGTTATCCCAAACATCTTTAGGCATTTCAACCTTTGGAGATGATCCACACGGTGTCACCGCATATCTTAGACCACTTCTAGACCATGCTAGAGAACAAATACCTCCCTCACGACAACCAGATACTCCGTTATTCCTTCTTGCCACCGCTGGAATGCGTCTCCTCGAATCTCAGAAACAGGCAGCTATTCTCAAGGAAACTTGCACATTTTTGTCCCTCCATTCCCACTTCAAAATCGACGCACCATCCTCTGACGGTCCCTGCGGCAAAAGTGTTCAAATTATTACAGGCGAAGAGGAAGGCTTGTTCGGCTGGATTGCCGTCAACTATCTCATGGATGGTTTCGGTGGCTCTCGGGAAAAACCTACCACCTTCGGATTCCTTGACATGGGTGGTGCCTCTACCCAAATTGCTTTTGAACCGGCAAAAGAGCACCAGTCCACTTCGCAGAATCTCATTCCTGTCAGCCTTCGACTTTTGTCTGGTGAAGAGATCGTTCATAAAGTCTTTGTCACGACGTGGCTGGGATACGGGACTAACAAGGCCAGGGAACGTTATGTTGGCAAGACCATCAACGAATTCGAAACATCACGAAGCCACGACAACCATTCAGACATCGTCCCCGATCCTTGTCTTCCCAAGGATCTTCTCCTCACAGAACAACCATTCCAGACAGAACATGTCGCGGAGCACAACTCAAAGACCCACCAGCTCGTCGGAACTGGCTCCTTCGAACAATGCATGAAGAAGACAGCTCCGCTACTTAACAAGGGTGCGCCTTGTCCTGATGTTCCTTGCCTCATGAACGGAGTCCACGTCCCCACCATCGATTTTTCCGTATCTCACTTCATTGGTGTCTCCGAATATTGGTACTCCTCTGAGCATGTCTTTGGCTTGGGTGGTGCCTACGACTTTGTCCAGTACGAGCTTGCTGCATCAGAGTTCTGCTCCCAAGACTGGGACTCCATTATGGCCAAGCATACCAAAGACAAGGCGCAGAAGCACCTCGGTGGAGATGGAGAAGTGGTGAAGGATGGACAGGTGGTTGAGGTTGGTAAATGGAACGATGAGGTTGAACTCTCGCGGCTTCGCATGCAATGTTTCAAAGCGGCTTGGATCGCGAATGTCCTTCATGAAGGCATTGGGATGCCGCGTATCGTGGACCCTGGAGGGAATAGCACACCGCACGGCGATGATGTGGCAGAGCAGGCGGATAAGAAGGGGCTGGGACGACCAACCTTTCAGTCTGTGGACACTGTTCACGACATTGCTATCAGTTGGACATTGGGCAAGATGGTTCTCGAGGCTAGCAAGGAGGTTCCTCTTCCTTCCAGATACTCTAAACCTGTGGTCGACCCCATTGACAATATCCCCGATTCCTCCAACTCTCCCATCCATCCCATACGACCATTCTTCAACCTCGAATCTCTAGAGAGCAAGCTCACCCCTCACCTCCCTACCTCTCTCCACCGAGCTTCCCTCGGCTTTTCGCCGGTCCTTTTCCTATTCTGGACCGTCATATTTTTCGTCCTCTTTCTCGTTGCATGGCCTATGCGCAGACGCTTAAAATTGCTCTGCTTACGTGTCGTTCGAAAACCAATGAAGAGAGACTTGTACGCGTATTCCATGGAAGAAGGTCACGCATTGACTGGATTGAACGGTCATGCACATCCACCAAACTCGTGGCTGGACGGTTTGATGAGACCGTTTTCGCGAACTTGGTCCGCAAAGAAGAAAACTCCACGATCCTCTAACCTTTCGCTCATGACCGTAAACGGCGCTGTCGGCGCCGGTGGTGGCCCTTCACGAATATCACCCACACGATCGTATTCACTCCCCAATGTAAATGCTCTTACGATTACAACGGTTGGAACTAGTACCGCGACGTCCTCGCGGTCATCTTCTCCGCTCCCTTCGCCCAAGTTTAATGGACAATTTGCGGATGTAGACCTCGGCTTAGGAGGGGGTGGAAATGGGGATATTGGAGCTGCTGCGACAAGATCGAGAAATACTAGTCAGATGAATCTGTCGAGTTTGGCAAGTCGAGGGGCAATTTCGAGGATTAGCAGTCTATCCGGGAATGATGACTGAGTTAACCGGGCAAAGGGGCGTTTTTTGGTCTGGGAAGGGAGATCCACTTTCAGGACAGAGTGACACATTCGGAGATGGCTTTGTCATTGTAAGTAAATAATAATTTTCTGATTCATTGTGGCTTACTGAGTGTTTCCTTTCACACAGATAACTAAAACTAGGGATTTGAGAAATTCATGCGCGTCTGTGCCTCGCTGATTCCTTTTTCTGTGTGTCAATGTAACCACGTCGTACATGGATATGTGAAATTTCAAACTCCCCTCACCATTTCCACCGATGGTTCCTTTAGCGCCACGATATTTCCCCCACGTGGAACGGCATTCAAAAGTGCAAACTGAATAAGCGCCCCTTCACAAAACCGGCACTGCCCATTTCTTCTTCCCACCGGTTCCGTCGTGAACGGACCGTTACACACTACCCCGCACCCGCCGACTCGAAGCAATCACAATTTGTGCAGATCATGTCAGGGTTCCCAAGCACAGAGAATGGCAAACTTTGATTGCTTTCCAATCACCTAAACCCGAAAGGTAGGCGCTGATCTCGTTCAACCCTTGTTGGTGTTACATCATGGACACATGAGTTGTGTTGTACCAGGGTGCACGTCTAGAGGAAATCAATAAACTGGATATAAATGGATGCGATAACTCGCCGTCTGTGTTCCTGGGAGAAATGGGCTGTCTGGTTATCCGTTTTGGTAAATACCTGAAACCAAGAACCTTGAGTTTGCTTATTCTCCCTCTTCACTTACGGTTCCCGAGATTCTCGGTCTCATCGAGGGATTTGGCCTTTTCACTTTTCGCATCTTCGAGATTTTCAATTGACTCCCATACGAGCCCCTTCACATCTCAGTACCGACGCCGGAGAGACCAGTGACGGTTTTCCTATGATGATCGTCTCATTCAAAGGGCCCTTATTTCCGATGCACCTTTTTACCTCGGTCTTGTTGATCTCTCGAGCGGTCACAAGCGCCAGTACGGCTTACACATGTTTGACTTCGCCGACTGTCATAGTCCGCCCTCGAACGTCTTACGAGTCGAAATTGAGGTGAGTCGCATAAGCAAGGATAAAGTTTTTGTTTGCTCGAAATTTATGGCGGCCTCACTAAACCAGCGCTGGAAAAAAAGAACTGGCATGCCTGTCAGTCGTCCTTCACGGGCTGAGGCGATACTCATTGAGACTTTTCGACGGGCATAACAAAATCTGAAGTAATTGGTGCCCGTAGCTTGGGGACGAGTATAACTAGTTGTGTGAGACGAAATCACGCTGGGGTGCACGCCAACGGGTGAACCAGGGTAAGCGACCTGAAGCGCCTTGTTCTTATACTTCTACATGCAGCATACCGTTTGATTTGCATCTCATTCCTCCCCTCCCCTTTTTGAGCGTGATGGATACTATACTTCTCCCTAGCGTCGAAGAGATGCTGCCAGGTGGGTGTTCACGGTCTCCGGGCCTATACGATAAGATCATTAATGACTTTTGCAGAGCACCTGTTTTTAGCTGGTAGCAGTCGCCAAGATGGTCGTCCAGGCCATCCAGGCCGTTCCAGTCGTCCAGGAAAGGTTTGTGGCTTGCTGCATACTGTCCATGGCGATGCTGATGACTCCCCCAGCCCTCATCATCCTCGAGGCACCACGATACGCGTCAGCCAAACGATTCGCCTCTCCCAGATAAGAAGCCCTCTAGAAGACACCATTGTCCTCAGTGCGGCAAAGGCTTTAATCGTCCCAGTAGTCTGCGGACCCACATGAACACACACACAGGCCAGATGCGTATGTCTCAATGGCTGCCTCGATGTTACGACCCTAACAACTGACGAACGACTTCATAGCATACCTATGTCCTTGGCCACGCTGTGGGAGGACGTTTAATGTCAATTCTAACATGCGGCGACATTATCGGAAACATGTTGGACCAGATGGTGCTCCTCTTCCCACTCTGGACTCAACAAGAGTCTCCTGGGAACCCGTGAGACTATATCCACTCAACGCAGTAACACTCCCGGCATCCCCAGAATCTTCAGAGGCTACCTCGTTACCCTCTACACCCTTTGCAACATCAGCCTTTCCGTCAACTATCGGCTACGGCTACTCAGACACTGGAACGTGGTCAACGTGTTCAGAGGGATCGTCCCCAGAGCCATGAAACCCGTTTTCGGCTCAGAGCCTTAACTTGTTTTATATCCTTTTTTTTTCGTGTGGCTACATATTTGCTCTCCTCACATAATCATCGACTATGACCTTCCAATAATAGTTACATTGTCTTGTTCGTTCTCACCCATCCGTGTATCAAATAGAGCTTATACCGTCCAAACTAGCCTCAACCACGACCGGCCACAACGGTTAACCAAACTTTCCTGTTCCTTGGTTACGTCAGGGTATTCTCGGCATCGCCCATAACCAACAAAGGACTTAAGAGATATGATAACTTAAACAACATAGCATAAGTGAACATGTGCCATGGTCAGCTGAGTGATCCCCTGACGTGAGGAGACTCGATGGACAAACTAATCTTCCTTCCAGGATGTTCCGGTTTGACCTTGACTTTCATCATGACTTACGCTAACACACCCTTGGACGAAATCCCACAAGTTAACCTAATTTTTTTCTAAGCGTACTTGATTTATCTCATGTTCTAGATTCGTCTGGACTTGAGGAAGACTTTCGCGTCAGGCAAGACGCGTTCTTTGGAGTGGCGGAAACATCAGCTCTATCAGCTTGCTCGGATGGTTCAAGACAATGCGGACGAGTTTGCAGATGCCATATTCCGCGATTTGGGTAGCTCCACTATTACGTTTTTTAGAAGCCGCAGCTCATCCCTGCGATGAAGGCAAACCCAAACAGGAGGTGTTTCTTGCTGAGACCGGCCCGATCATTGAACGCTGCCTCATTGCTGCTGAAAAATTAGAGAGCTGGGCTGCTCCCACGAAATTGGACGATGTTCCAGACTGGCAAAAAGCCTGGAATTCTACTGTTTACAAAGCTCCCAAAGGCACAGTCCTGTTGATCGCGTGCGTAGTTTCATGTTTGTTCATGAAGTAAATTCATCGTATGCTAGCCCTTGGAATTATCCTCTGATTCTTAGGTATCAAGATATTTCATATTTCAATTTTTCATCTGAACCTTGTGTATTTAGTCTTCAACCGCTCTACGGTGCCATCTCCGCGGGTTGTACGGCGGTTATCAAGCCTTCAGAAATTGCACCCAATTATGCAGCCATTCTTTCTGACCTCCTTCCTAAGTATCTTGATACTTCGGCATATCGCGTTGTTTTGGGCGCCATTCCGGAGATTACGAGACTGTTAGAGCTTCAGTGTGAGCGTTGTTTTCCCTAAGTGTTTCATGTTGAAAGCTGAGGTCATGTGAATTCATAGGGGACCACAGTCAGTTTATCTCCCTTGCACGTAAGTATAGGATACTTAAATTCTACCGGCCCGTAGTCTTTTACACAGGTAAAATGGTCTTGATTGTACTACCTGGTTGAGGGGCTCATACAACACAGGAAATGGCAAGATTGCGCGAATCATCTCTGCCGCAGCAGCAAAGCATCTCACGCCGATCACGCTGGAATTGGGTGGCAAGTCGCCTGTCTTCATTGCTGACGACGCCGACCTGAAGATTGCGGCCCGTCGCGTGCTTTGGGGAAAAATTAATAACGCCGGTCAGGTATGGCTCCTCCTTGTCGTCAATTCTCCGCGGCTTTAACTGAACGAAAGATATGCGTTTCTCCGGATTTCGTCATCATCTCCCGGGCTCGCCAGTCTGATTTCGTTACTGCGCTTAGAGAAGTTGAAAAAGAGTTCTATCCGCACGGTGCCTTCCAGTCTGACTCTTTTGGTCGGATTGTGTCTGAGCTTCATTTCAAACGTATTACTGGTCTTTTGGATAAAACAAAGGGCCAGATTGAGTTTGGCGGAGAGTCGAAATCCGATAAGTTAGCCATGTCTCCAACAGTTGTTAAGGATGTCAAAGATGGCGATTCCCTGATGTCTGAGTAGGGCTCAACCGCCAACCTATTTCTCTCCCCACTGATGTCGATGTTAGAGAGCTCTTTGGTCCAGTCCTCCCTCTCGTGCCTGTCGACAGTGTTGCGGAGGGTATAGATCTTTTGAACTCACGGTCAGTTGACAATGGTTTTTCCTATCGCAGGGCTCATAACAATCAAACTAGGGATCATCCTCTCGTCCTTTACGTATTCACCAAGAGCCAGACCACGAAGAACATGTGTATGTACCATCCACCCTTGCCCTACCTCAATTATTCACAGTTTGTTTCATAGTCATTAATGGAACGATGAGCGGCAACCTCATTTTCAACGATACCTTCGGCCAACTTGCGTCGAACGTCATCCCATTCGGTGGAGTGGGCGAGTCCGGGCGTAAGTGTCACGCTTCTTCTTCCTCCGCTGATGTAGCATGCTTGAGTTACGCGATTTTAGATGGTAGGCAGGTGTTGAAGTACAGCTTCGACCTATTCTCTTATGAACGCGCTAGTATTGATGTTCCAGAAGAGTGAGTGTATTGCCCTTTTCCCTGCACCTAGTTTCTGACACAAGGTGTTTCATCAGGTTGGAGCCTGAATTGACAGGCCGCTACCCTCCCTACACAGCGGAGTCCCTAGCATTCTTCGCACAGTTTAATAAGGTTAAAATTCCCGAGTCGTCAGCGCCTTGAAACGCGGGGAAAGAATTTAAGTGTACAATAGTGTATATGTAACTGCCTTATGTTTAAAGAAATTGAAAATAACAACATTTCCATGCCATCCATCCACTGGGAACACACGCCTCTGGGTCCTCCCTAGTAAAACCCTTGAAGCCAAACAGGAGTAAGAAGCTGATAGCAACCAATAAAAAACGCCACTAACGCCATCGATATGGACTCGGTCCGTACTCCTCGTAATCCCCTGCTAGCATACACAATCTGGGGAAGGTGTTCAACGACGCAACAATAGCACCTCCCACCCATGCACTATCGATCGGGGAGCATGGAGTCTCATGCACAGTGATCTTCTGCACGACAACGGTCAAAAACTGCGGACTCGTCTCCGAAAAGAGAATATACCGCGGACGGTAGAATCTGGGACACCTCTTTCTGCAAGTTATTCTTAAATCCAGGCAAGGCAGTTGAACCCCCACAGACGAGGATATTGCGGCCCATCACTTCCTTGAGGTCAATGTCCAACGTTGTTCTCTGCAACGCTCCAGCTACCATGTCCTGCACAGTAGGACACGCTTGATTTCTGTAAGGGAGTTTCATAGGCGTTGTAAAAGGCCACCGGGAGAGCTGATTGAAGTAACTTTCGTTCTCGAAGGAAACCTTCTTACCATCAGGGAGTTTGTATTCTAGATTCGTAGAATCACTCCTCTTTTGGGAGAAGAAAAGTTCCTTCATCTCGTTACGAACGAACGAATAATTGGTTGAATCTCGTACATATAATGCGAGGAGGTCATCCAGATCAGCGCCTGACGGTCCTCGTTCTGTTTGGATGGACGAGCGGAGTGGATGTCTGCTTTAGTTTGAGCCTTTGCATGAATCAATCGAAATATACAAGACAAATACCCTTCGTAGCAAGCTGTCACTCCAGAAGACTTATGCCCAACCTCCAAGACTAGGCCGGTCGTTTTCCCGGATGAGAGTAAGCTGAGAGCTGGTGTTGCAGCCATGTACAGGGAAGGAACCTCGAGATATTCGAACATGCATTGAATGACATTTTTCCATATACTCTTCGAGCAATATGTAAGTTAAATAAAATTTCGGGCAGCAGCACAGGCTTACTGAAGGCGAATCGAACGGCAGCCCAACGACAACAGGATTATCCCCAAAATCAGCCCCAACAGCAGTCTTACAAGCAGGTGGTAGAATATGTTCAAGCGAATGGTGAGACCACCAGTCTTCGAGTTGACCACTCTCACTTGACATAGGACTGGCAAGAGCATAGTACCTAGAATTCCAGAAATGGCGTATAACGTTGAGAGCTTCATGACCGTAATAAGGTCCTGATTGCTTTTTGGGGTACCATATGACTCCCGTTCGGTAGACATGGGCTCTATATGGGGGAAAGTGGTCAGCTGGAGATTGCTCGTTGGATACTAGTGTTGTGAGAACGAGCGATGAGAGAGCGCGAATAATCCTGCGGGGATGAACGCACATCCAACTTTGATGGTATGAGAGCCGATATCAAGAACCTATATGAAAAATACTGAGAATGAAATGTATCTCGGAAATGGGACAACCCAAACGACGTACTATGGCGGGCGAATCGAAAGCCATAGGAATAAAATGCAAGTATACAGTGATGGGCGGAACGGCTCAGGCAACCAGTTTCTCTTTAATCGCAAGTAATATTTGGAGAAGGTAAAACTCGCGACTAAAAACTGGGAAATTGGTAGTTATGGTGAAATGATCATGAGTGTTGAAAGCATGTTACAATTGATGCAGGCCCAGTTTGTTTGCTCGTCAAAGTCGTGTATCATATGTACATACCCAGTAGGGTTGAATCTAGCGTAGTAAGTACATCCTTCAGTAAGTATGCTACAGTAGTCAAAACAACAATATCCAGTAAAAAGTCATCAGCCAAGAAATACTAGGGTACACATCCCGGGATAGGGAGTGTTAGGAATCTCTCTTCAGCCTCATACACTGCTGCAGCTCTCCTCTGCTCTTCTTCACCATATCTCTCCACATGCCAACCCACAGCTCTGACTCCTCTCGATACTCTGGCTTATCTTTCGTTCGTCTTTGCATGATTTCTTCCATCTTCTCGAATGACTGAATGCCAGTCTCCTCGTCGTATGGCTCGAATGGTTTAGAACTCGTAAAGTGAATGATGCTGAGCTCATCCCGGAGACCCTCCCAGAGTTCTGGACTTTGCCGCTTAAGCCAGAGGTTGGCGTTGTACTGCCATGGGAGCTTCAGAGTTTTGCGGCCAAAGTAGAGGCTATAATGAGAGGTGAAAATTTGACCGCACAATAAAAATTTAGGCTAGCGCACTTCAGGAAGGTCTGCTCGGCCCATTCGTAGTTGAACTGGGCAGTATCTACTTTGCGAATCAGGTCGTTGAAGACAGTGTGGTTCGGATGGAGGACCATGACACCAGCATTGAACAGAGAATTCAAGCAGTCCGGCGCCGCGGCAAAAGAAAAGGGAAGTTCGAAAAGCTCATCGAAGGGACGAATGACGAGCGTGTCTGCGTCGAGGTACACGAGAGATTGAATTCCAAGCTCCTCGAATTGCCACAAGCGAAGTTTGGTATATTGGTCGACGAATGTAAAATGAATATGGTGTCCACCTCGAGGTGGAGCGATGCGAGCGACGGGAAGAGTTTCCCACCCTTGGCTACGCACCTAAGATTGGATGTCAATAAGAGTTCAGTGGTAGTGAAAAAAGGGGAAACTACGAACCATGCACAGTGCTGCTTCAGAAACCTGGGAAGGGATGTAGGCAACGATCTTGCGAGCCTCTACTTTGGTAAGATTTAGACTATGCCCCAGGACGGACACTGCATGGGCATAGTGATCTAAAGGAATTTTTTAGCCCAAGGTATAGAACTGAGCAACAGTATCAACAAACCAGTATACATCGTGGTTACCACTGCGCGTTCATGAATTTGTGGAGGGCCTGACCATGATGGATTCAGGGTAGGGAAGGGATTGCTACCCCTAAATTAGTCTTTGATTTTTATCGGGAGGAGAATTGACTCGAACATGTCTGAAAATCGGAGTAAAGGGCCCTCTTCCCAATCGTCAGTGAGAAGTTTTCCATTATCAACTACGTCAAACGAGGATGGTCGATCCGGGGTGTGTGTGAAGACCGTGAGATTAGGTTCATGAGCTTGCCATTGAAAGTGGAGGAGGATGAGGGTATTGAGTGTCGAGAATTGCCAGTATGCGATATGGAAGGATAATATGAACAATCCAATGACCGCAAGGATGTGCCAACGCTTAGAGCGTCGAAGGACGGTACTGTGCATGAGGGGAGGAAGGAACAGACAAGTTTGGCTCGGGACATGGGATTATTTATGCAGCAGCCTATGATAAGTTAGGACATTCAGCAAAGGCAAAAGGACGAGACCGATAGACGCACGAGCTTTCAAGATGTCTTCCCAAGATCTTCTGATGCAAAATGCCCATTTTGTTAAGAAAGAAGCTGGTAAGCAAATTGGCGCATGAATTTCGATCAGAAGGTCTGCTGAGTGGTGGACATTCAACAGGTCTCAATAAGACGGCTCGAAAGGTCCATGGAACTGTAGAATAGCACAGGCATTGCATACGTCGAAGACATTGTGTTGTGCCTTTCAGCTACGCGGTCGTGACGGAGCAGAGTCAAGGAAGTCCGCCGAAGCGCTGGACATAAACAACCTTGGTCCAACCATCATCTTGTTTGACCCACAACTGTATCAAAAGAGACTTACCGGCCTTTCTGCTCATTATGTCTCTGTCATCTATATTATTCACCAAGTCTCTACCCTATGCCTTTGCCACTCATGGCCGCAAAGTGGGACCCAGCTGCTACCTCTGTCACCTTCTAAAAGTTACCTTTCCTTCTAAAGATCGTGGCCATTGGGCGGAACTATGCAGATCACATCAAAGAATTGAATAATGCCCCTGCCGGAAAGGAGCCTTTCTTCTTTTTGAAACCTACAAGTTCATATTTACCTGCTGGCGGCAAATTGGAAATTCCTAAAGGCATCATTGCTCACCATGAAGGTTTGTCTTTTCCCGCTAACTCT
Source organism: Flagelloscypha sp. PMI_526 (assembly GCA_021399455.1). NCBI lineage: Eukaryota > Fungi > Basidiomycota > Agaricomycetes > Agaricales > Niaceae > Flagelloscypha > Flagelloscypha sp. PMI_526. The sequence continues at coordinate 707,295 of JAJTUO010000021.1, forward strand.
CATTTTGAATATTAAAAAGATGTGTTAGTTGAACTGGGTCTTGTCATTGGCAAAGGTGGTAGAGATATAAGTTCCTCGAGCGCCTTGTCTCACATTGCGGGCTATGGTCAGTTTCTTTCTCGCGTTTGTTGATTTACTCTCGCGTCTAATGTTCTAGAATGTAGCTTTGGCCGTTGACATGACTGCGCGGAATCTCCAAGACCGTGTCAAGAAGAAGGGTCTGCCTTGGAGCGCGGCAAAAGGCTTCGACACCTTCACACCCATTGGGTACGACGTCGCCAAATCTCCTTGAACACCGAAGCTTACTGACATGCTATTTACAGCACTTATATTTCTAAGGACCAAATAAAAGACCCTCAAGCCCTTGGCCTTACTCTAAAAGTCCGTGGACTAAGCGTCTTTCCCACGAATTCCAAACCAAACCTCTTCTAGATCAACGGTGTAACCAAACAGGACGGAACAACAGGTGATATGATATTTCCAATCCCCAAACTCATCGAACACATTTCCTCAATAATGTCTCTCGAGGTCAGATTCCGTTAGTTTTTTGGCAACAATAAATTGACTTGTCATTAGGAAGGTGATCTTATTCTGACCGGGACACCTGCAGGTGTTGGACCTGTGAATCCTGGTGACCGCGTGTGGTGCGCGCTCTCACAGGATGGCAAGGAAGTGTCAACCATAGAATTTAAGGCAGAGGAGAGAGTCGGAGGGTACGAGTTTACACCTGAGTGAGTTGTAATCAAAATGTTAAGCATTAGGCGACCTATTAGAGTCTATCAACGTATCCAATGTTTCAAAACTTATCTCAAGAACTCTGTTCACTCGTCTGACTGTCAACCGTAACGAGCATTTCCAATGTCTGCCTCAAACTTTCTACCTCATCCAAATCTGCACGAAACTTCAAGGGTCTCTCGGTTATCAAACTCCGATACAAAGTAGCTGCTTCTTCAGCTGCCTTTAGGGCCTCTTCGAAGTCACCAACTCCGCCGAGGCAGCGAGCATGAATGTGTAAGCAGTGAGCAAGCAGATCGGAATTCCTTTGGGGCTGTTTTTTGACGATGTTTCGACAAACAGGTAGAGCTTCTAATACTGCTCTCGAAGCCTCTCTCATTTCACCAAGTTCGGCCAAATGAGCTGACTTAGAGTTTAGAAGCCTGGCCAGGTCTCTTTCCCATGCTTCGTCGGGCTGGTCCTCGAGGGCCTTATAATGGAGAATCACTGCCTCTTCCGCGCACATAAGGGCTTCTGGCAGTCTGCCGGCCACCTTCGAAAGACAATCGGACTGAACCCCGAGGAGGTCTGCTAGCTCTCGGTTGAAATCAGCAGCTGATTCGTTGTCTGCTTTGTGCCGCATTTTTCTAGCCTCCTCAATTTCTTCGAGGGCCTCGTCATGTCTGCCAAGATCGGTGAGACGATTGGAACGGTTTTTTAATGCAGCGCTCATGACACGCATAGCTAATTTGGGGTCTTTGTATGCACCTTCGCGTAAACGCCTCAACGCTTCGTCAATTTCGTAAAGAGCCTCGTCGTATTGGCCAAATTCGGACAGGTGATAGGCCAGGCGGTACAAGAACGTAACTAGGACCTCCTCAGATGCTGCAGCTGTGATGGGTCCATTGAGGCTAGGAACTGTAAGACCTTTGGCTGTTAGCTGTCGTTGCAGGATGACCGCCTCTTGGATTGCCTTCAAAGCACCCCTATGCTTTCCGTGTGCCTTAAGGTCTATTGAGAGTTTAGACAACTCCTGAGCTAGCCGATCACAATTAACAAGAAAGCTAGGTCCTGCATGGTGACCAAGCTGAACAGCTTCTTGGAAGGCATCGAGTGCCTCTGCCTCTCTGTTGAACAGATAGCATTGCTTTGAGAAAAGCAGTAGACAGGAGGCAAGTTCCGCACGGAAGAGTTCAGGGTTTTTGGTCGCTAAAGGCCGTTGCAAGATAACGGCTTCTTCAACGGCTTTGAAAGCATCTGCGTCGATTCCGGTTTGTGTAAGGCGCTGTGAAAATACACAGAGAGTTGAAGCTAGTGCCTGATTGTCTTCGTTGGAGCAGGGTCCATGAATTAGCTGCCGCCGAATTATTATAGCTTCCCTAATCGGTATGAGGGCCTCGGCATCCTTGCCAAGTTTAGAGAAGCGGTCGGAGAGATATTTCAGTGTAGTAGCAAGGTTTCTTTGATAGTCGGCGACATCTGGGTGTTTCGACGACAACTGGCGCCGTAACTCTACAGCTTCTTCGATGGCATCGAGTGCCTCGCTGTGTCTCCCCATGTTGGCCAGGCTCTGGGAAAGCATTTCGAGCGCGGCAGCCAGTCTGACTATGCGTTTAGGGGAACTCTTCTCGTCGATGATAAGGCGCAGAAAGTTTACTGCATTTTGTACAGCGACTAGGGCTGTTGATTTATCCAGCTGGGAGAAATAGCGTGACTTGAGAGTCAACGAGGCCGCCAATTGCGAGCAATAAAGCTCATGCCACCCCTTAGCGGGAAGATCATCCGCAATAAGCTGGCCTACCAAGAGAATGCTTTCTTCGACGGCCATGTGGGCTTTCTCTCGATGTTGAAGTCGATCATAAGATAAAGAGAGGAGACACAGCGCCTCAGATAGACTGTAGATTTCGGCTAGAGTACTTGGGTCACTCTTGAGTCTTCACAGTATAATATGTCAACTTACAAGGTGACTTCAAGTCGTATGCTGGGTTTGGTCCAGAACGAATGAGCTCGAGGTCGGTTTCATGGGGCCGCATTCTGCTGACAATATGCTCTCGAGTCAAACACGCCTCTTCGAATCTCCGCGAATTTTCAAAATATATTGACAGGCGTTTAAGGCTGAGCTGAAGTTTTTTGTCCATCACGTCAACAAAAACGTCAGGGATAAGTGACTTTAGAATAAGAAAGTTCAACCACTGACTCAATAGAACAGAACTGCCAACTCACTTGTATCCGAACTGCCACTTCAAAGGTAAATGAAAAATTCCCAAGCATCGCTTCCAGTTCCAGCCAGCTATCAAGGGTGTTTTCCATAAAGGGCTGTAACAACTTGGGGACTTGAGAAGAATGTTGAGTCTCGAGTAAATGCATGCACCAGAAGTTTGAGCTGTACTGAAGGGATGATGAAATATTAGGTGGCGAAGGAATAACCCTATCACCAGGGATTTCCTTTAGAAACCCCAGGCCAGCGATGTCTTGCGTAAGCTGTGTTTGGAGAATATACAAACATTGGTTAAGGAGAAGGTTGTGGCCGAGATCGAGGTTTCGTGGCGAAGGTATTATTTGCACGAGCTTACCAAAAGCTCTACTTTGCGCGAGGAAATCCCGGAAGGACATATGGAGGAATTCTACAGGCTCCTCATTCTCTCCAACTAGTAACGGTCGAAGTGACCTGAGAACTATTCGAAGAGCTGTGACTGAAAGTTCGGATGATGAATCTGTGGCCGAAAGTTTGGATGAACCAAAGAGTTCTTCCAACGTCAATTGAGACAGTGGTCGCTGTAACCCAAGAAGAACTTGAACAACACAGTGAAGATGTTTTCGGTTATCATCTTGGCTCAAGTCAAGACAACTCGAAATAACATGGGCATAAACCTCGTCGATGCCTGACTGGTAATCACGAGAACGCAGAGCTAGCGACGTCGCTGGGTTTTCTTCTCGTGACAGCAGATCGTTCAGAGCACGGTGGGGATCTGTGGAGTTGATCAAAAGGTTCCCAACAATCTTCAGCCAAAGTGGTAGAACCCCAGCACTCTGACGAAATTCCGAAATTTGCTGTTTGCTCAGCTCTGAGCATTTAAAGTCGGGATTCTCTTCTTCGACCCGTTGGAGCTCTCGGTCCGCCAGGCGGTTCATGTCCTCGCCATTGAAGGGTGAGGTCGGGTCAAGCCTAAGAGTAGTGACACAATCAGAATTGGAACTCTTCTGGAGGCGAGCGTCTTTAAATGGACGAGAGGTAATGAAGACAGTAAAATGGGGTGGGAGATTGGGTAGAGAAGAAATGAGACATTCAAAGAAGGCCACAGAGTCGGAGAGATTCTGACGCAATAATTCGTCATATCCGTCAATAATCCAAATACGCTGCTCGTTGGGGGGAAGGAGGAAAGCGAATGGGATGAAGAGCTCCTCGAATTGTATCACGGCCGACGCGCAGCGAAGTTGAGGCTCCTGTTCAATCTTCGCACCGATAGCATCATGAAATGGTTCGCAAATGCCTGCGAGGTCTCGTAAGAATGTGCCCACAAGATTGTGGATAGAAGCTGAGCCATGGTGTTCGCTGGAGCCTAATGTGGGCTTTTCAGTCGTCCCGAGGGTCACAAAAAAGGCAGACACCAGAGTTCCTTGCTTTTTAGCTTCATGGGCAATAGTATGTGCTACAGTGCTCTTTCCTAGACCAAATGCTGCTTCAAGCCGGAGAAGTGCCGACGACGATCTGCGGGAGTCTCTCCAGCTACGAATCTGCTGAAGAATCTCCTCGCGGGTTCCAGGACAGCATGTTAGAGAGATGTTGAATGACGCTCTGTCAGCGTACGGAAGACTGTTGACAGATGAACGTTGCCTTACAAAGATGTGAGGTCAGATCCAAAGTATAGAGGAACTACGCACGGGATTCGCATAACTTCAACGTGTAGATTTTTCACACCCTCACTAATCTTGTCCACAACTCCAGGCTAGATAAATCGTTAGCGGCTCGAGGACTGATCCAAGACAAGGCAACATACATTTGGTCTCGAGATCTCAGAAACCTTGATTACACTATCACGAAGGGTGGTCCTGTCGGTGATCCTGTCCCCAATATCATCGAGGAGTGCTATCACTTCTCCCCTGTTCAAGTACGTCATCGAATGCGAGTAAATTGCCTCGTACGTCAGACCTTCCGCCGTTTCAAAGCCATCTGCATCTAGCCGGAAGTACAGTCCAGGATTATTAGAAAAGACTTTGTGCCATTGCTCGGACGTTCTCTGGCAATGCTGCATTTGTTCCCCGGCGGCTTTGTCGAAGTCACTGAGGTCAGATAACGAGACATGTTTCGATCGGCCAGCCCCTATGCTGACAATGGTCGAAATAGTTCGAGACCGAAAATTAGATTTCACTTCATCCACGAGGGTATCGAGAGGGTTGCAGAAACCGAAACTCGCAGAGATGAAGTTGACGGGTGGTTGGCCGAGACTGACGGGTGGAAATGTTTCGGGGTGACTGAGAGTAGCAGAGAGTGCTTCTAACAGAGTAGACGGCGGTGGCGCACCATGCCTTGCACGAAATGTACGGAATACGGCAGGAGCGGTGAGGTTGGTAGGTGTCATTGCGGTGAGTGATCTGCAGTATATTAGCACTGGAATTCACAGCACAGTCTTGGAAAATGGCATACACATAACAATTTGATAGCTGTGAAATTCGTGAAATAGTTTCCATTTTGCATTCGGAGATTGGCTGCCCCTCAATCATCTGGCTGATTGTGTTCTCCAGGCGAGTCGCCCGCTCCTCCTGGCTTATATCATTGCCAGAAAATACTTTCTCGTGAATGGAGATGTATGCATTTATAGCTTCCGCCACTGTCATTTGAAGTGGCCCGATGAGGCACGCAACAAGACTGTTCAAGAACGCGTTAGTTCAACTACGGCAAAAGAACCAAAAATCTAAGCGCACCCTCCAGTTCCTGTTCCCACGATTAAATCAAATACATCACACGCTTTTACAGAGTCTGGTTCCAGGTCGACATCATGCTCATAAAGGCGAAAAATTTCTCGGAGAATGAATAGCTGGGACAAGCCACTGAGACTCTCGAATCGGCCAGAATCTAAGTTTATCACAAGTTAGAAGTAAACAGAGAGTGGTGGAGATGACTTACCCAGCGAAAGAAGAACAAGGTCGCGTTGTTCTTGTTGCGTGCGGGAAGCCATGAGGCTCCAGAGACTTAAATTGTAAAGCCGTACGGGGAGAGGCGTTTAATGACGGGTAACAAGAAAAAAAAGGATGATAGGTTTGTTCAAGGCACTCCAGGACTCGCCTGGATGGTCACTGTTGGGGAGCAAGCTTGGTAAGAGCGCTCAAACTCCTCTCAACATTGAACTGGCATGTCATTGTTTTTGTGCCTTGTACAACCTTATTGTTTGCTCAGCCCCCCTTTTACTCATATCACTCTTATGTTTGCGTCAGCCTAGATATTTACAGCAGTCAGCAGCTAGCTTCACCAACTTCGTTTGTCTTGATACGGTCTTGAATCTACTTGAACGCGTACGCTTGTTGCATAACGCACTTCTTGGAGGGCCCTTCTCACCTCTTTGTGCCTAAGTTCTCACCATTTGACACGTCTATTCATTCTTGTTCCATCCCTCCGTTGATTGTTTCTTCAGGGCCGTTGTGAAAATGATCCTCAAGAGCAGAAGCTTGAGCTTCGTTGTCTGAGTGTACGCTTCCTCTTATTCGACATTGATTTCCTTTATGGTAACTGCGCCATTTATTAAATATTTTTCTCTACAGCTACTCTTCACCAGACTGATCAGCAGTAGTCCCCTTAAATGTCGAGCTCTAAGCGAAGATGATCTGCAGGCTACATCTCTTGTCAATATTGATTTGGCCGATCGCGCAGTTGTGAACCATGTGTACTTTGTGGTGCATCAGTTCTCCGAGTCATCTTTAAAACGGAGCTCCGCTCATTTTTCACAGATTTCCAAAAAAACGCCCTCTGCCCAATAACTCCGTCAGGTTCCCGTCTTTTCTGTCTCCGGTCTTTAAACTACGTTCTGATACTTTTTTTAGCCCCCGGTGAAATGCGAAGAACAGAAGCAAAGAATGGAATATGGTCCAAGCAGGTGTTTATGCCAATTGTTTGATCTGTAGAAAGCAATCCGAGTAACTGATTTTGCAGGATGGATCTGGGTCAATAAGTCTTTCCCATACTCATACACTCATAATCGTAAGCTGGATGTGTTGATCTGAAGGGAGACGATGACCGCTCGCCAAGAGCTCGACTCTAATCGCTCCGATCGTCCGTTCCGGGCGGAAGATTGACCCTTTGTCTTCTTGATCTTCCCGGAAAGATGTTTATAAATATAGAACTTCGACGTTGTGTGTTGGCAGGTCAACGCCACGCATTGTGTCGAATCTTGTTTCCGCAGATGTGGGTTCCGATCCTGCCCATCCATATAGGTACTTCTGCCTTTGACTCTCCATACCTCCCCCATTCTTTGCTCGTCTATGCTCGATGTTCTGGAGTCATAACTCAGTCCTAAATAATTTATTCGACTGCCAGGCATGTCCGTCCGTCGGTCTCCGCATTGTCTACACCCCTCGAAAATCACATTCACGAAAATTCGAAGTTCTCGTATGCAAGTGGGGAAATGCGGAGTGATGTGGCTTGATATGATAATGATAGGCGATGTCATTTTTAAAAGAATCGTACGAGTGGTTTATTTGGGTTTTGAATCTGGGGTGGGTTGTGGGGAAAGGTGGAGAAGGCTGAAGGTCAGTTCAGTGGGACTTGAACTTTTTTCTTTTGAGTGTACTTTTTTTCTCTGCGAATTATCGGTCGGTAAGTTCTAAAAAAAACAGCATTGTTCTCCCGCCATGTGGTGTTTTAGAGTTGCCAACTTCGACGGTGTTGAGTTTAGGAATTGGCTTGCTCATTTGCTACTGGGTTCGTCTAATTGCTTCTCTGGTTCATCGACTCCACATGCTTTCTAGGTTAATCGATTGAGTTGGTCCATTGTTTGGGGGCACAGTCTAGCCTAAAATGGGCTGAGCTTTCGGTCGGAGGAATGTTCTGTGACCATTGGTTATTGGGTAGCAGCTGATTGTGAACTCTCTCTATTCTATTTGGAAACTGCGTGACATGTCATTTGTTGGCTCAAACTACTTTGGAGATTGAAGTTTTCAAGTTGGACTAGAAATTGTCTTGAAGTTGAGATCTCAAGGCGGCATTGAGTCGGGATAGAAGCGCTTCGGTGCTCCCGACGGAAATCTTATTTGTTGGTGTAGGTTTTCACAAGCTATGTAGCTTTCATGTATTTAAGAGATAGCGACAGAAGGTGCTATGTCTCTCCCATATGTAAGGTAATCCTCGTGCTGGCTCAATATTTTCCCTGTTCTGAATTGGTGCGAACCCCCGCAGTGACTTCCCCTATTCTTGGGAGGTTCTGTTATGAGCAGGACGAAATGTCTGAGTTTCCTTAAGCATTTTTCCAGGCCAAAATCCGGAGCGAGGCACGGGATCAAAGTTTATGATGGGGGTGTGACCGCGAGGACAGGCTTGATCAGGGTCTGCCTTGTGAACTCATCACTGCTGGTTGGCTCGAGTCGAGTTAGCATAAACAGCCCTGAGTAAGTTCTCCGCGACTTGTTTTTTTTTGAACTTTGAGCGTCACTTGCTTCCTGCCACTACGATGAATCCTTCGGTAGTGCAGCCCTATGCTATCTCCCCATCTCTTTCGCTCGAAACTGGGACGTATGCTGATCCTGCTTTGTTCTCCCCTCAGGCCATGTCTCACCACTCAACGTCGCCCACGGCATCGATGGGCCCTCCCCACCAAATGTATCCTACTTCTTCATATTACCAAGGTTACCAGCAAGGACATCCTGGGATGCCCATGGGGAACCCTGGCTACCCATCTCCGAGCAGCAACGACAGCGCCAGTGTTTCATCTCCGCCGCAGGATATTTACATGAATAATGGTGCAAGTTCAAGCTCCAGCAACGTCAATGGCAAGCGCCCCTCGACTTCAGACGGCAATACAGCCGGCGGCCGTAAAAAGGCGCGCAAAGACGACGCTGAAACCGATGCAAGCACCCCAAAAACGCCGGTAGATGGTTCTACAGATGCTCCCTCTAAACCAAAGACTACCAGAGGTTCGAGGTACGTCTCCATACTATTCCCCACAGTCGTATGAGTTCACAGATTTCGTCGAACAGGGCATGTACCACTTGTCGCCGTCTCAAGATGAAATGTGTTGGAGCTGAACAAGGGCCGCCATGCAAACGATGCAGCTCCGGAGGCCATGAATGCATTTTTGAGGAATCAAATCGTGGTAAACGATCGACCAAGTACGTCTAAATTGTCGTGTTGAACCGCTCGTCTTTGCTTATTCCCGGTTCACAGAAAACACGAAATTCTAACACGCTCACTCCGCAAGATGGAACGCACGCTCGACACTGTACTTCGATCCATCGGCAATCCAAGCGTAGCTTCTGCCATGATGTCCAGGTCGCCGTCTCCCGTGGTTCAGGAGTCGCCACACGACCCAGATGCGAATGGAACAGCTAATTTATTGGGAAGCCGGGATCCTACACCTCCAATAGCTCGTCCGACGTCCTCACGCATACACTCAAGCCATTCCCATCGTCACCCCGGCCAGTCCCTCCACTCTCCAATCCTCAATGGGCGACCAGCTAGCCCTAAACTTCACTCGCTGCCCGACAATGCCCTCAACCCTTTGGGGCTCTTGGCTGAGGCAAGTCTTGCCAATCGAAGGTACGTCATCTATATCAGCTTCTTCCCCACGGATCCTTACCCCACGATCCCTTAGGAGCAGTACAGAATCCATGAATGCCGCCGGCTTTGTAGCACGGAATGCCGCGATTCCGTCTCCGGGTGTGGATCCAAGCGGGTCAACTCGTCTAGGTGTAGCGAGCGCCAACTACTTCAAACCAGGTGAATTTACTCATTTGCATGTGATTTCTCACTGACTTTTGACGTTTCAGGTCCTATGACCATTTTACCGCTAAGACGGCTTTACATCGAGCGACAGATTCAGCCTGAAATGCTCACTTTTACGAGCAAAGAACAAGTGATGAGATTGTTCAACATGTACGGTCTCGTTTAGCCATCACACCCCTCAAGTTCGGGTCTAATCATCTCGGCTAGCTTTTTCGACAACATCAATGCTCACGTTCCATTGCTTGAACGTGAATTCCATACCCCTGCGTTGGTCTGCTCAAGAAGTCCATTTTTGCTGACGACGAGTAAGGTTGTTTATGTCGCGATCGAATGAGGTTGACTAAAATGCCCTTTCTTAGTCTGTGCCATTGCTGCCAAATTCCTCCCTGCCGAAGAAAACGTTATCACACTTCAGCCATCGACTACCAATTCCCCTACGAATGGACACAGCTCGAATCCGCCGTCCGCCAACCTACACCAAAGACTCATCGACCTTGCAAAGAAGCTAGCCTATTCTGTTCCCGCAGCAGGTTATAAATCCGTCGAAATCGTCCAAGCTTATCTTCTCTTGGCCCAATGGGGTTGTGGTGCCGTTGAACGTTACGAGCAGGATAGGACGTGGGGATTGTTGGGCATGGGCATCCGAATGGCTACAGACCTTAACTTGCATCGAAAGTCCTTATCGTCACTTTCACGACCGAGGTCTATTTTGCCTGGGACGGAGTTGGGTGGATCGCCGAACGGGAATGGGACGGTGGATCAGAAGACGGTGGAGGAAAGACAGAGAGTGCGGGAGATTCATAATCGGGAGAGGACATGGGTTGTTTGTTTCTGTTTGGACAGGAGCTTTAGCGCGCAGCTAGGAAAACCATATGCTATTCGGGAAGAGTCAGTCTCTTTTGGTTTTTCTCCCAACCTTGATCTGACTTTTTTGGGTTGTAGTGAGATTATTCGGGATGTGAACTATTGGGCAACAAGTCCAGTCGCGAATCGACATGATTTAGGGTTGGCTGCTTATGTGGTATGTGCTAAGAAGTTACATCGGAATTCAACTTTCTTAACATTTTATTGCAGGAACTCCAACGGATTGTCTCACGTTTCCTCGACTTCCTCTATTCCGCAATGGGAACGGATAGTGCGAGTGCCTCTGGACTTCTTGGCCAATGTGATCATATGCTTGTCATCCGTGCATTTGAGACCCAGCTCGCGACATGGCATGATGCTTGGCATGTCGCCAGTAAGTATTCTCATTCCTTAGTACCCATCATGCTTTTGGTACTGACAGCGGTTTTAGGCCTTTCAGGTCCCTCATCTGATTACTATCGACCCATGTCACAGTTCTATTTCCACTACGCTTTGCTCGTCCTCAACTCATTTGGACTGCAAGATTCGTTGACGAGGACGCCAGTGAATATTCCGCATTTCTTCTCGCGGGTATATCACAGTGCAATGAGGTGTGCAGAGGTTGTGAAGGATGAGCTTGGGCCTGGAGGGTATCTGAAGTACTGTTCTGACAGTCATTTCGTGCAAATTAGCTATACTGTGTTGAGCTTGATGAAGGTTAGTAGCTGTTTCTTCTTATATTCATACCCGACCGAAACTAATCTTCTTTGCGCCAGCTCGCAAGACCTGAATTCCAATCGTTCCTGGACTCGGAGCAGCGAATTTTGGCCATGGTTACGGATGTGGCGAACCTCCTCGAGAGCTGCGCTGTCAATCCCCATCACACACCCGCACTGTACTCTACCTTCCTCAAGGCGCTTGTCACCGCGAAATTCGAGGAACAGATCCCTCAGCCTGTCGCTCCTCAGCCTCAGCAGGCCATGGACACCAACGGAATGCTCAACACGAACGGCGGTCCTGGTCCTATCCTGTCAATGAATGACACCACCACCAACTTCCTTGACCAATATCAATTCCATGGTGAAATGGGCAACTCATCTCATGACATGTCAACCTTCCCACCCACCATGCTCTCCCCACCTTCTGCCACTGCTCCTGACTTTGCCTCTGCATCTCTTGGTGCTGGTGCTGGTAATGGGAGTGGAGGATTGGGTAATCCTAGCTCGAACGACTCGCTCAATATTTTGAGCAGTGGGTTCTGGGACTCCATGCTTGTGCCTGGCTACAGCACAATGGATGGGTTTAGTGGTGGATTTGTGTTTGGGGCAGGTGGAAGTGGGTTGATTACCCCCAAGTTGGGTGGGACACCTGTTCATAGTGGGAGAACTTCACCTATTGGTGGTGTTCCAAGTGGTGCTGGTGGTTCTGGACTGTGAATGAAGAGACTATTGAACAAAGAGGAAGAGGAAGGGGACAAACAATCTCTGTTTGAAATATTTCATAGCATTCTATTTGGCATTTTATTCGCTAGTATACCAGTGTATTTGTACGTTTACTTTGGACTTGTTGTTCACTTGATTTTTTTTGTGGCTTGTTTTTCTTTGACTTGGATGACATGTGTTGGGCTTATCTTGGTTTGGTAACAATGGTGTGGCCTGTCTGATTGGGTGTAGTAATGCTATTGTATTTTTATAGTATACAGAGAGCAGATGACAACCTTGTGTATCATACAGCCAAATGAAAGTGCCAACAGCTGTCAATATCAAAGAGAGTTCATGTTTGAGTGAGGGCTGACTCGGAGGAGCGAAAATTCAGATCCAAATTGGGAAATGCAACGGTGCAATGGAGTAAGCTCTGATTTTTTTTTTTTTTCATAGACCAGCCGGGTTGTCATTATAAATGAATAATGCGAAAACAAAGAACACAACGATTTGCTAACGGTGCATACAAGCAGGTGAACTACACCTAACTCCAGCGGTATGTTGAGCATGAATAGTGGGCCAACGAGGGATTTTCATTCTGAACAGAAACAATTGTAATAAGATGAGTAGACTTCTAGATTAGAGAGCAAGCCACGTCAGGTGAGGTGGCTCCTGGAAGCAAGTGTCAACTGGAGGAAATGAGCGCTTACTTACCAACGGGTCACCTTCTGGCGTTCATCATCAACGGAAGGAACACTTGGTTCTTTCCGCGCTTCCCACTATCTAACCTCGCCCATAATGTCGACTCGACGACCGATAATCCAACTCCAGCCTTCCGTGACTGAAACGACGTGAGTGGTAGAATGGAATGACACGCGGTTTACGCACTGACCAGGTGGATTTTTTTCAATTTAGGGTGATCAAAACGACAACTACGACAACGACATATGCGCCGATCCAGCTTCCTGCTTTGCCACCTGCACCTAAATTGACGGAAGAGGAGATGAAGAATTACCCACTGCTAAATGTAAAGCTACCCCGGAGTCTGCGAGCGTTTGAGCTCGAGTTTCCAGGCGGGGGACGGGGCTTTTTTAAGACTGCAGGAGAAGGCGGCAGTAGCTCTGACACGGAATCAGAGGACGAGGGCGGAGAGATAGAGGGTCGGGCAAGCTGGCGCGTTGTCCCTAATGGGGAAGGCAAACCTAGCTCGTCAACTAGTGGTGAGCAGGTGATGGGGGTACTGGGATTAGCGAGTGCGATGGAACGATATGCGCCACTTCGAACGAGCAGCAAACGAATGCAGCCAGACGATGCCGACGATGATTATATGGACCATTCCATCGACGACTCCAGCCAAGAGCTGGCACCAGACGCGCAGACCCGGAGCAGGAAAAGACAGCGTGCAGATGTTCCCCTTTCTCCTCTTCCTAGTCCTCGCATTTCCCCTGAACGAGTCGTTCCTAGTTCCCCACCGCCAACAGCGAAGAAAGAGGAACCTCTGAACCCAGACATCCAACTCGCCACGCTCATGACCTTACCATCCCTCCTCAATCACTACACCCGTTTGCCGGCTCAGCTACAGTCGCATCTACTCCTTACCTTCCTGCGCCATTCCCCCCTGCCAGTATTGCGTCAACTGCATAGTGTGCTGACACCAACCCTCTCCCGCGACTTTCTTGGATTGCTTCCACCAGAGCTTGGCGCTATGGTATGCTCGTTCCTTTCCATCAGCGATCTCGTGGCAGGTGTCGGCCGTGTCTGCAGGCGATGGAAATCCTTTATTGATTCTGATGGCCTCATTTGGCGCGATGTCTGCAGGCGAGAGGGGCTCTGGGTTGGTGGGAATTCAGAGGACCTTTTCGTTGACGCTCTACTTGCTCGCCGCAGGAGGCTTTTCTCGGAGAAGGCTGCCTCTCGACTCCCTCATCCATATAAGATTCTCTTCAAATCCCGCAGACTCACCCAGTCTCGATGGGCTATACCTCCTCCTCCCTCTTCTCTACTACTCCAGGGCCATATCGACCCTAATGCTCCTCCTCCGAGAGGGGCTCCCAAGCATATATCCTTCTCTGCTCATGGATCGAGTGTTGTAACCTGTCTCCTTGTATCACCCAATCAGGACCGAATCATCAGCGCTAGCGACGACCATACTATCCGCGTCTTTAATCTTGTATGTTATCTCTTTCTCCTTTATTTGGTGCCCAATTCTCAGTTCTTCTTTAGCGAACTGGTGTGCTAGAACAAACTCTCGACGGACACGAAGGCGGAGTTTGGGCACTCTCTATGTGCGGCGAGCGTCTCGTGAGCGGCTCTACAGACCGTACCGTTCGTGTCTGGGATCTTCGACGAGAACCAAATGCACCTACGCCATCTCAAGGCAAGTGTACACACATCTTCGGAGGACATACATCCACTGTTCGGTGTCTTGCCATTATTCGTCCCGAGTGGATTGACATGAATCCAACCGCTGGGGGCGATGACGAGGAAACTAAGAGGGAGAAGGAGAAATGGCCTAAACGTTCTCTTATTGTGACCGGTTCAAGAGACCATTCATTAAGAGTGTGGACCTTGCCGAGGGAGAATGAGCCTCATTATTTTTCGCCTTCTTCTGGTTCGGGTGGTGGCGATGTGACCATGAATTTGGGAACAGGAGAAGGGGAAGGATGTGATGTTTCTACTAATCCATACCATCGGATTCATCTTACTGGACATCAGCATGCGGTTAGGGCTCTCGCCGCTCGAGGTGACATATTTTCTTTCCGCTGGTTTTCCTTGTTGACTGACTGTTCAATCATTACTCAGGAAGGACACTTGTCTCAGGATCCTACGATACCAATGTTAGAGTCTGGGACGTTGTCACCGGCGCATGCTTACACGTCCTCTGCGGACACGCTCAGAAAGTGTACTCCGTCGTTCTCGACCCTACCCGACACCAATGCATGTCCGGTTCTATGGATGGCACCGTTCGCATTTGGTCGCTGATAAGCGGAGAATGTGTTGCTTCCCTTGGCGGCCATCAATCGCTCGTGGGTCTCCTAGGTCTCTCCCCTTCCTACCTCGTCTCTGCCGCTGCGGATTCGACGTTAAGAGTATGGAACCCGAGGACTGGAGATTGCCGAAATGTATTGGTGGGACATACAGGTGCCATTACGTGCTTTGTACATGACGAGTGGAAGGCTGTTAGTGGGAGCGATGGGACGTTGAAGGTGTGGGATGTGAGGGAGGGAGTTATGACCCGGGAACTGTTGAGTGGGATTCAAGGGGTTTGGCAGGTTGCCTTTGAGGGCAGGTGGTGTGTTGCCGCTAGTTCACGAGTCGTTCAAACTGGTAAGGTTTTTTTAAAAAACTTTTCTCAAGCATGACACTCAAAATTTCTCTTTTTTAGCTTCAAACCAGAACCCACAAGGACAAGTGAACAATGCACCTCAACAAGCCGAGACTGTACTGGATGTTTGGGACTTTGGAGCTGATATGGATTCACTTTCTTCACCCACGTCATCATCTACTTCTATCCTGAAGGAGGATGGATGGATTGGTGAACCTTCTTCTGGCGTCTACGACGAAGATTGTGTTTCAGAGGAAGAAGATGAGGACGAGTGGCTTATGCATCACCAGCTATCCCACCCCGGCCTCTTGCCCAATGTACATCACCTGGACCAGCAAGTTCAAGATGTTGAAATGGGTACCGTCGACGGAGATGCGGATGCGGATGAGCTGGAACTGCCACTTACTATGAGTGCCTCTTCCATGAGTTTAAGTGGAGGTGAAGACGAAGAGGCCGAAGAGGAGCAAGCGGTTGGCACCGAGCTTAGTTTAAGAGGACAAGGGACGAAAGGGGATCCTTTTGATTTCACCTCTGCATCTCAAGCACAACAGAATGCTGCTGCTGCTGTTGCCGGTCCTTCGAGCCCGCGCTACGAACCGACTTCTGACGCTTCTGAAGTCGAAGGGGATGAAGAAGAAGCGGCAGAGACGGACGTGGATGTTTATTCCACTTTGGCTGATACGTCCCGACGACCTGTTGTTGGCATTGGGTCATTACCTGGTGTTAATTTGAACAAGACGACAGTGTACGAGACACCTCAGAAAGTGGGTGGGAGAATGTTGCCTTTCCAGTCACCTTCAAGACCTTATGGTTAGTTTTTACCTTTTGTCTCTTTTATTTTGGAGCTTGACAATGACGGCGTTTTTTTTCTTTTGGTGTAGGGAGCACATCTAATGCAATGCTTGAAGAGCTTGTTGGTGCAGCGGACGAAAGTCCGAGTACGAATCGTATTATTGGAGGAAGTTCAGGGGGTGGGTTGAGAGGTGGTGGTAGCGGCAGCACTGGGACAAGTGGAAGGGGGAGAAGAGGGAAGAGGTGACATTGTTAGAGTAGAGACTAGATTGGGATTCCTTCTTGTACATTGTGTATAGTAGTAATTACGTGTTCACGTTTTTTTTTTCTTTCGTTTCTTGTTACTTGTTCTGAGCAACTAATTACGTAGCTACAATCAGGATTTGTTAGGTTGGAATTTCGCGCCGATGCTTTCTTGATGGCGAAACAAGCGCTGACTGTGCCATTTCTTTCAAGTACTTCGACTAGTACCACTTCGAATTTTGTTTTACGACATGTCCGTCGCTGTGTTATCACAAGCTTGCATTTTTACTAGCATTCCAGATGAGCTACTAGTCCTTATTGCCTCTGAATGTGAATGTCGAGGCGTTATCCGGCTTCGCCAGGTACGTCCTTGCTACTTCATATTCAATGTGGCCCACATTTTGCTGAAAATCTCATAACTAAGACGTCTAAATATCTAGATACTATAAGTCGTCACCGCCAAGTCTGGTTAGCTCTACTAGAGCGTTTAACACAGGAATGGGGAATTTCGTTCGCTCAGTTCCAACCGTTTCATCCTCGGAGTACCTCTGCCAGCGACTTTGAGCGTGCGGTCACGGCTCATTATCGTCTATATTCTCTCATGGGGAACGAGATTATCGACAAGGAGGTCACTTTACCACTTCTCTTCCCTCGAACACACCTCAGGATTGAGCCTCCCGAATCGTATTACTGGACTGCTTCGAGTCTTTCGCTAGGAGGACAATGGATAGCGGCCATTTTTGGCCAGACCCTCCGTATTTATGATGTTAGCGGAGACTTGAATAAGTCTTATGATCGACAAGTTATTGCAGAGCATGAGATCGCTGTCCTTTCAACGTCCGATCTCTTAATAAATTGGACAAGTCCTTCAGGTGAATTTTCGACAATCGAAATTGAAGAAGCGGGAAGGGATGACGTTATGTGTGTTTTGCTTCTTTTCAATCTACCAACCTATTTTCCTGAAAGTTCTTTTTTTTTCGCTATAGAGGCTGTAGATTTTGGGTGTTTCACATTCGCGATTGTCTCAATCGAACGAATCATCAAGCCCCGCCTCTCGAACTCTTCTTTCGTGGAATACTGGATGTTGAAGAATATGCGACGTTTTATCATGACGGACCGTCAGACCCTTCTCTTGTTTCCTACGGGCATAATGACTCCTGCTTTCTATGGTATCCAGATGGCCATAGGATCTACCTCGATGTTACAGAGATTCACTCCCGTGAAGTCCGTGTTTTCACCGAGAGCTAATAACCCCGTTTACATTCTAACTCTACCCCAGATGACATACAGCAAAGGCTTCATCATGACGATTAGCTTGGGCCAGATAACTCTTTGGGCAGTCCCATCAGTCTCAGTACCAAGTGGATCCTCTCTAATACAACCGCTACCGAAGCTGGTACCTCAGCACATTCACAGCTTTGACCAAATTTCAGAGCTAAATTGGGTTGTGGACAACGTGCAGAATAGCCAAGAGGAGAATTTTACCTTCAGTAATGAATGGTGCATATCCAGCATTTCTCCTTCTTTCAGTTGGAGCTCCACGTCCCAGAATCTGACAATTCCCTTTATTCGCATTATCAGAGCTCGACCCACGACATCTGCTACGCCACAGCCGGTTCACCGCTATACATATTTATTCTCCAAAACTCTTCATGTAAGAAGAGATCCGAAAGATAGCCATATTCTCAGCTACCGTCCTGACAGAGCAGCACCTCAACACGTTCAGACACTTCCGCTAAGTGATGGATATTGGGCAAACCCTACACTTAGTGGGAATTGGATGATCAAATCACATCGTGCTGTTATGCCCGCACGGAACGAAGAGCCATGGGATATGATGGTTTATGGCTCATTGGATGGAAACTATTTAAAAGATCGCGGAGCAAAGCTGGCGTTCAAAAACACTGGGTACTTTGAAGTAGATGATCCCGAACTTTGTACTTTCTCTGGAAGGGGTCTTGTGTGTCAAGGTGACCAGTTGCATGTACTTGAATTTGTGTAAACGATATAGTGCGAAGCACTGAAATACAAAGTACATTTTGTTGATATTACGAGCTCTAAAAATGACAGATAATACATTTTATTGTCCAATGCTTTTCGACATTCACTCTTTTTCGCCTTCTTTCTCCTCCTTCTCCTCTTTATGCTCTTTTTCGTGAATGATGCCGTAGTGGTCAGACATCTCATCGGCAGGAACGGCTTCAAGGTCGCCAGCATAAATAGCACCAAGCTGTTTGTTAGGCCTATCCTTGGACCTTTCGGCACGAATAGCATCAAGGTCGTGGCTGGTAAGGTTGTTGCCAGCGACAGGACCGAAGGCGGATGTACCTGCTAGCGTGCCAATGATGCTATACCGAGTATGAGCACTTGTTTGAAGAACACGAAAAAAGCAAGCGTACCAAGTTCCAACAAGAATGCTCAAATAGAATCGATACTGCGAATACCATTTTGGTGTCCACCCAGCGGTCGTCACTTTTGCATCCGCATACCAAAGTCCAGTGAACCCGACCCATTGTGCAATCAACGCACCAACAGGATTCAACAACATTACGGTTCCCCAACCATATAACACAGGAGCGGTCCCCAAAGCCAACCGAGCTACACCCTTCTCACCGCCAAACTTTGCAAACTCCATACCCCAATGAAGCGCACCAAGGAAAGAGAGCATCACAGCACCGTAAGTAACTTGAGTTTCTAGTGCCTGGTGGAGGACGGTGATAGCAACACCAGGGTCGATAGCAGTGAGACCGGCTGCAGCGAGGGACGCTTGGTTTGCAAGCCAGACACTTGTACCTGCTGTTCCAAGATAAGGTAGGGCACCTGCCAGACCAAACCACATGACTGGTTTAGGGACTTGACTCGCGATTGATCTTGTTATGCCCAGCTAGACCGAAACAGGGTGAATTTCCAAGAGCATTTCGTGACACGAGAGAATTCATGGAATACTCACGAAGTCAGCAGCAGCGGGACTTCCATTACCAGGTATATCGCTTCCTCTGGGATTAGCAGCTGCGATTAATTTAGCAAGATCGCCTGCCGAATTACCCAGCTCTTCCTTAACATTGAGAGCAGCTTGGTCGAAGGATTGACTAGCAGGTTTCGAAGAGACTGAACTAGCGACACTTCGAGCGATAAGGAATCGAGAGCGAGAAATGGAATGAGGAGATTGAGAAAGCTTAAGGAGTGAGGAAGCTTTGGGAGGTCGTTGAAAGATATGAATGTTACGTTGAAAGCCACCGCTGATGCGGAGCTGACGAGCGAGGAAAGCGTTCATGTTGAATAAAAAAAAATGGTCGTGGGGGTCGTAAAGGGATGAAGAGGGAGAGAACGAGGCGTTATAAGAGGCCAGTAAGTGGGGTGGCTGAACCCTAATGACATCACATATGAAGCTTTGAGGACCCAATGGGAGCCCCCGCTTGTTTCGATCAGGCGCACCACAAGTGGCAGATGACGAGGACAAGGCAGACACATGTACAAGACATCAGTAGGACAGGCGCACAGACGATGAAGCCACACATAGTGGAACCTAAACGGAAGCCAGTGAGCAGAAGCAACATCATTGCTGAAACCGTGTCACATAATAGATCCTTTGCTGCCAACATTCCTTTATTCGAGTATAATATTCCAAGTCATCAGACCCATGGGCATGTAAACAAAAGGACATACACCAGGAAATACATAACCGAGCGCATAGTGAGCCGGGCTTTTTTTGAAACACATCCAATCCAAACAAATTCGAGATGTTACAATACACACTCTTGTATCAACTTTTGAATTGCCTTATCCCAACCAGTCCCTTACTATGACTCACAGGCAACGCTTTCCCCACTGACACACGAAATTCTTCATACAGAGGGAGCAAATTTACTCCAATCATCAGAGATCGAAACTGAAAGAGCTCTTCCTGCTGAAGCATAGTGTCAAGGTTCATCCATGCCGAGTGTTGCCAGTCAGGTCGCCACTCCCCGCGTCGGGCCTCGGAACGAATTTCATCGAAGTTGAGGGAGAGAGTCTTCAGTGGATGCGGACTCGACAGCTGAAAATGATCCGTTAACCATTGTAGACATGGTTCTCTGTCAT
This sequence comes from Flagelloscypha sp. PMI_526, assembly GCA_021399455.1. Classification (NCBI taxonomy): domain Eukaryota; kingdom Fungi; phylum Basidiomycota; class Agaricomycetes; order Agaricales; family Niaceae; genus Flagelloscypha; species Flagelloscypha sp. PMI_526. The sequence goes on from JAJTUO010000021.1 coordinate 727,642, forward strand.
CTTCATCGCATACGGCGAACTCAAAGGTGAGATTCTCGAGCACGGGTAGAAACGAGAGTTGTAAGAGGTCGAATATTCCGTTAAACCCATTCCCTAAGACGATTAAACCATAAAAAACGTTTCAGAGTTGAAAAATTCACTAACTTACAGTTATCGTCCGTGAGAGTGTTTGTATCCCAAACCAGGCTAGTCAGATTCATCTGGGCTCTTAGGAGGAGACCGCGATAGCAAGACAAGGTATTCTCGACACGTATCGGGTTATTGAAGACATTTAAATGTATAGACTTGAGATTTTCCAAGTCTAGGAATTTCCAGAAGACAAATCTACGACCCAGCACACTGGTGTGATCACACAGAAAGTACGCATTCCCATTGAGCTCAAGGTGATCAACCTTAAGCTTCTCCGAATTGGATAGTGTCTCACGCCAGGGCCATCTAACATAGCTAATAGTTTCGAAGCAAAGGGATGAAAGATGGTTCCAAGGTAGGAGATCCGGGAAAAGGAAATCGACCGAAAGATGATGTAGACGAGGCACGACTTGACTCTTCAGGACACGGCGAGTGTTCAGAGGCATATTCGACCAATATTCTCCAAGCCTGAAAAATGACAGGGACCGAAGAGAGGTCAGAGATTCGAATACTATCCTTTCATCATCTGTACAAGATGGTGCATACATTCGAACTGATCTCACCCATAACGCAATATGAGGCGACTTGTCTAAAAGTCTTCGAAAATGAACGATGGGATAGCCAGAATCTGGCGTATCAATAAGGCTCCACAGCTGAACAAATGAAAAGAGATGCGGTTGAGCTTCGCGGAGGAAACTAGACGCGACCAAACAGCAAGACTGGAGAGCATCGGAGTCCTCGTGCGGGTCAAGGTACATGAGAATCGGCCATATAAGGTCTTGAGAAAGCATGCTTGCTATATCATAATTTAGCGCCCCACCACGGAAAACTGAAGAGATTTTGCCTTTACAATGACGGTGGTTATATCCTGAGCTTGAGCCCCAAGTTTTGCCCAAGACCTCAAGTTAAGGTACTTTGCTAGCCCGTGCCATCTCTTATGTATAGTCTAATTCATAATCTCAAACATGGAATTTGAGTTGAGAAATTGAACACTTGAGGTATTTCCATGGTATTGTATATATACATCTTACCACTTTGCCGCTAAAAAAAGGGGAAGGGCTCTTTTAGTTCAAACCTCCTGGCATCCTCACTGTATTCACGGCCCATCCACAGGTGAACGGCTCTCAACTTGAAATTTTGATAGGGAAGCCGCACCCTCCATTAAATGAAAAAGAAGAGAGGGTTAGAATGGGATTCGGGTGGTTCAAGCTAACAGGTAGGGTTCAATCCAGCATATCTGGGGGACACGAAGAACTTTGTATTTTCTGTAATATTGTACAAATACTTAGCGGGAGCATAATCTTCCTAACTTAGTCCATGTCTGAATAAACCTTCTACTTTAGACGAGATTGTAGGCAGCAACGAGAGGGATAGCAGCGATCAAGGCTACTGAGACTGTAGAGCGTTGACCAGCGTTGGGTGCACCTAGAAAAAAAAAATTAGATAGTTGAACGAGATTAGAGTTAAAGAGAAGCAAAACATACTCGAAGTAGCCGAAGAAGCAGCACTGGAGGCACTGGAAGGACTAGCAGGACTTGTGCTGCTTGCTGGTGCGCTTGTGGAGGTACCACTTCCCTCAGGATTGCTAAAGATGGTCACAATTCCCGTATCGGTTGGCAGAGTCGTTGCGTTGATCGATTCACTAGTGGAGGTGGACGTTGTGACCGTTAACGGGCGAGGGTCGGGAGGACCAGACATGGATTCGGTGGCAGTTCCCTGTGGATTGAATCCTGCTACGGTCCGAGTAGAGGTTGGTTCATCTAATCAAACGTGAGATAAGAGAAGTTGAATCTTTATTAAGATATCCTTGGTACGTACCTTGAGGCTGAGGCAATCCTTGCGCGATAAGGGCGAGGAGAGAGATTGCAAGGAAGATGGGAAGTCGTTGCATGAACATGGCAGCGAGGCAGTTCGTTCGTAAACAGTGGGTGGCAGCCGAAGGAAAGGGCAGCGTGGATAATCTGAAAACCTTTTATACTGCGGACGCAAGTATCGTGGAGCCTTCATCAATGTAGACCACGAGTAAGCGGAGGCGTGTGGCCGATGAATGCATGATTCATGGCCCAAAAATGTACTCCGAAAACAATTGAAGAAATTGTAGATTTCATTTTCGAGAAGACCTCATTGAACGCGTCTTTGAAGCGCCCAGGTTCATCGAAGATGATTGTTCAGGACAAGAGGGCTGAACGTTGGGCGCTGAGGAGGACTTGATCGTCCCGCACATGATCTTTCCCCTTTGGGCCATATTCTTTACAGCTTTCTGTCTCCTAAGCTCACACAAAGCGAGCGCTCCGTCTAGCAACGCGTTGAGAATCCCCACGCGGTATCCAAACTTGAAAGGTTGCATGCATATGTGTTGCTAGTGCTGTCCCTGAGCTAAGGAAACCTTGGAAACTTACGTTTAAGCCTCGTTTCGGTAATATACCCGCCGCCCTAAGTACCTCCTAATACCGAACTTATTAAAGGGCAGCGGCTGTTTGTGCTGAAACACTGTAGACTCTTGTCTTTTTTTCCTGACGCTCATCTTGGTGGCTCAAGACCTCTCCACACACTCATTCTCTCACGACTGTCCTTTCACTCACTGTACACAATGAAGTCCATCTTCGCTGCTGCCTTCGCTGCTACTCTTCTCGCCTTTTCCAAGGCGAACGCTGTCGAATCTCGTGCGGCCTGCAGTAGTCTGGCCAAAATCACTGGCTACTCTTCCGTCTTGGTACGTGCGATCCTTACACATAAATCTTCCTCCTCCTGACTTGCTTCCTCTTTAGATGACAGCCTGCGTTGAAGACGTACAGGAAGTCAAGAATCGTAACTTCAACGCCCTAGATTCATGTGTCGCAGCTTCTGCCGTCCTCGGCGTAAGTCCAATTCCTGTGACCCGTCAACACTTTTTTCTCAAAACGTTTCTCCCACAGCCACAATACGTCTCCGACACCCTCGGCTGTACGTCTAAGACTGGTCTTGACTTCACCAAGACATCTGTCGGTCACCTCAACTTCGGCATCTATGCTGATATGGTTGGCAAATGTGCATATAACAAGCCCAAAGCTTGTTCCATCACCCAGCAAGACTTCGTCGACTTCATCTATGGAACTCTCGATGATGTCTGCTCAACTGTTTGGCCCGATATCAAGGAGGTCAATAACCAGTGGAGCAAGATTGTGAAGTGGACAAAGACGGGAACGAGCATCCCGTACTCCAACTTTGATGACTATTTGCACTACTACTGAAAAGATGACTGCCAGCCTGAGAACCGCTGTACTTTTATCTGATAGATATATTTCCCCCAGTGGGCTCGTTTCGTTCATTATTTAGATTTGTACGCAGGCTCTAGACGAGTCACTCTTTCCGCTCTTTTTCATCAACCAATGCTATGCACATGTTAGAAACATTCATTCGAAGAGAAGGCACATAAGGAAAACAATTTTTCAAAAATGGAAGATGAAAATTTATACAAAGTCAAGGACATGTAGAACATGGCTTGTCCGTACAATGGCTCTCCCAGAGAATGAACAGAATTCTGGTTCGTGCTCGAATGTCTCAGCTTCTTCGCCCCCTTCCTCGACTCTATCCTCAACTTGAAGAGATAACGTTGCTCCTCGATCTCTCCCACCCCGATCCCCGTCCCTTTCCAAAGAGCAGCAAATTTTGAGCTGCCAATATGCACTTTCTTCGTCGCCATCGGTATTAGAAGGAGAAAATATTACAGGCGACCTCGTGAACCATGATGAGGCATAGGACGACGTGTCAAACGCAGGTATCGAATTATTCTGTGGAACGACGAACGTCTGGACCTCTTCCGTCCCTCTCGATTCGAGACGATGTCCTATCACACTTCCATCAACGGGATTCTTCACCGCGAAAAGTGCTTTGTGCAAGAAATGGATCCGAGTCGCGTCTGGGTTCGCGCTGACGATGCGGGCTTTTTCTTCTTCATCATCCACATAATCTTCGTCGTCGAAGTGAGGACGGTATTGTATCATGACAGTAAATCGAAAGAGGAGCCCATCTGGGTCTGAACTCGACGATGTTGGAGTTGTCGAGGTAAACCGACATAAAGCGGTAATGTGACCTTGATTAGGCACAATATCGTGAAGCTCGTGAAGCCATGAAAATGAGTTGGTAGGCTCTAATTCCAGCTTCGTCGTGCTCAGGGTGCTATCAGCAGGTGGTGGTTGTGAAGGAACAGGAAACGTGAACACTTGTAAACCAAAGTTCGAAGTATCTGGGCGGAAAATAACACCGGTCCTGTAGAAAAACTAAAAATTTACAGTTAGCTCCTCAGCTATTTAATTTTTATGCGTGGGATTAAACGTACAAGGCCAAGGTCTGGAGGTAAGGTAACTGGAATTGAACCACTTTCTGGGTACCACAGAAAGTGTTCATCAGGTGGGTCAGTTGAGATAAAGAATGGATCAAATGGTCCATCGAGAGAAGAAAAAGCGGCCGCTCCGGTATGGATCGTGCCACGGAAAGTGATTTCCGGTGCAGCTAGTCCAGATGCACAACTCGGGGGTATATGAACATTGTACACCCAGTGGCGTGCTCCATTGGCACTATACAGAACAAGATTCAGTTATCATAAAAGTAGATTTTTTTGATTGAAAAACTCACACATCATCATCATCCCACTCTTCAATTTCGATGGTTGAATTATCCGCGGATGAACATCCCCAGAATAGGTATAAATGCGTATGCGCTGAAACATCCAACTTCATCTCCACTACGATGCGCTCTGGATTCGGCTGTCTCAAATCGGGAGCAATGTGGTAAATTCGCAGAGACTGCTCCACAATTGCAGCTAGCCATTTGCCTCCCTGCGCAAAAAAGGAAGCTCTCCACGGAGTCGCAGAGACAAGTTGAAAACGCCTCCTAGCAGAAAGAAGAGGTAAATATTTTGGGTTGCTGCTCATCATGCTGAAGAGTCGGTACCGTGCTGTGACGGCGCGTTCGAGGTCCTGAGCGGTTGTGTTTGGATCGAAGGGGTAGAATTGGGCCAAGGCAATATCCCACTCTTGAGCGAGCCTAGTTAGAAGAGAAATCCAAACGGCTCTTTGACGAGATATGCCTTCGAGAAATTTGCAGCACTAGGTATTAAAGCTTATGAAGAAAGTGGGATACGGGTGAAACTTAGGGGTAGACAAACCTGGCGTAGTCTGAGAACTTGTTGAAGGCTACAGAACGAGAGGATAGAGACTAAGAGCTCTTGTGGGAGAGTCTTTAAAGTGTTCGTCTGCGCAGCATTCATCGTGGGCATAGGTACTAGGTGCACGGATGCGCGACGAGACACGCGACCAGCTCAAATGAAGGATTTTGCTGCTTGGTGCAAAGCAACAAACAGAGGATGTCAGGATTCAACCGAGAGACTGAGAGCTTGTCGCAAAATCCGGCGGCAGAGGCTAACACAAGAGGGTTTGGTGGTGGAAGTTCAGGTCAGACAAGAATTAATGAGCGACCAGAGAAGCGCCGCTGTGCTTGATCCTGTCCACGACCACCATTCTCACAGGCGCCATCACTTCACTATAGCATCTCATAGCTATAGAGAACCATATTATTTGCTTAATTGCTTCCATAACCCGTTCAATTTCCAGTCAACGCTTCGCGACTAGCAAGCTGTTGAACTACTTGAAGGACTGGCCTTCACTACTTGCTACATCTCCTGTGGCTTGGTTCTCGGAGCTCATTAACTCCGTCAAAGTTCATTAGAAATTGTTATATACGCATATGCCGCATGATAGTGTTTCAGCCTGGTTCCTTGACTCTCTGGACAAATCAGGGTCGGAGGACAGTGACTACAGTACCCCACTATCATCTCCCATTCTCGCCTCGAATGAGCCATTACCCTCGCTCCCATCTAAGCACTATAATGCTTTCTTCAGTGATCGCTCACCAGAGCAAGGTTCGTCGACTAAGGAGGATTTCAAGCTCTGCCAAAATTATCATTTAAAGGCAGCCATGATTTGTGAGCACCGTTCTCGGAACTGAACCATTTCCCATGCTAATTGATATTTAGCACCATTTTGGCCATACCTGGGTGCCCAATACTCACACATTGACCTGACCGCACATCTGTATCCTACAATTAATATGAAACCCTTGAAGATATGGGACGGCGCTACTTACCAGGTTTGTCGGCCAAGCTCGAATGACAGACTTAAATGATGCTCATGTATACCGTCTCTGCAGGCAGACGAAGGTCCAGAAGTGGCTTTGTCCAAGGAAATTTTTATGGATTTGACCACCTTGTCCAGTCCAGATGGTGGCGATCCAAACTTACAATGTTTAACAGAAAATATTCGGCAACTTTGCCAGCCTTTTGCTGAGAAGTTCTCGCATCTCAATGATCTCCATCCCGATTTGCGCTTTGCATGGACCTATTGGGAGGCAGGTTGGCCGACTGCTGTCATGGTCAGCGCCAAAGTCGACGCAAAAGTGGCATTCTTGGACTATGATGAACCGGACGGCGATATACCATTGGATTCATCTGGAGTGAGGAACTGGATTGTCCGGCTATCAGGAGAAGATCCTTCTAGCTTTGACACGGCCACAAAGGGAATTTCCAAACGACAAGCTTCTTCCTTGTTGGTACTGCTCGAATTCGTCCGTCACCTTTTTTCTTCAATTCCTCTCGCTGATCAAAGATGGTAGGTACTACACGCACCATGCGCCATATTGACTCGACAGCATAAGCGAAAAATTATCAGACTAATTCAAAAGATTGCATTTGTTCACCAAGTTCTACCCCCCGCATTTGAACTGGATGACATCCGAACGTCAAATCACCCATTTGGCGGCGGTGGGTACTCAGTAAGCCTTTGATTGATAACTTTTAACTATTGCTTACAATTGAAGGATGTGTTTGAAGGATGGTGGTATGAGAATCAAGTCGCTGATGAAAAGGATTATGGGTATTGCGCCAGAAAAGTCTGTGTAAAACGTCTCCGGATCTACTTACGTCCAGGCAAAAGCGACATCATTGAGGCCGAGAAAAGTAGTGTACTTCAAGTGGGTTTAATCTCTGATGTATCTCTTCAGAGTCTGTACTTATTGTTTCTTCAGGCATTTTTGAAAGAAGCTTTGATATGGAAACAACTAAGCCATCCGAATATCCTGCCATTCTTGGGCGTCAGCACCTCTTGCTTCCCCAATCAAATGTCGCTTATCTCGCCGTTCATGGAAAATGGAGATATTATGAGTTACATTACCAGACAGTCACAAACTCGGATACCAACGTCTGCCGATCGAATTCAATGGGTATGTAAGATCTGCAGTGTTTTATGTAAGAATACAATGGATTAATCATGCCTAGCTCCTAGGTATCGCAAAAGGTGTACAGTACATACATGCGGTGGGATTGTATCATGGGGATATCAAAGGCGTATGTTCCAAGTCTCTTGCCGTTACAAATTCACTTTCCTAACGTTAAATGTGCTCATACAGGCTAATATTCTTATAAATGACCAGGAAGAGCCTTGTCTTGCGGATCTAGGGATTAGTTCTATTGCTGCTTCCACGAGTGAAACCCTCGGCTGGGAAACCGCCTCGAACGGGGGATTCAAAGGTTCTCTTCGATGGCTGTCTCCGGAAGTTGTAATGTCGCCAGATTTGCTGAAGACAACACAGAGAGATATGTATGCATTCGGTTCCACAATGCTTGAGGTTTGTTGCGCCCATTCACTTCAGATCCCATTCCTCCAATACTGCCCTAGATCCTAAGTGGACGGCCCCCATGGTCAAATGTCAGGGAGGATACTAAAGTTATCCTGAACCTTTCTCAAGGGAAACATCCTGATCGGGCTGAAGGCATAGGTGATGATATATGGAGTATCATAGAGTCTTGCTGGGCATATGAACCAACTCAGCGGCCCACAGCAGCTATGGTCTTCGAGCGATGTAGTTTGTCATTGAGACTTCTTCGAAGACGGAGCTTGAATGACGACGACGATTCTGACGATCAGATCGTATCGAGTGCCGCTGTGAGGGCAGATCCTTTCTTTTGGTGGCGAAGGTTATCAAAGCAAGAAATTTCTGAGAAAGGACGTAGTTTTCCGGCGCGGCGGCGCAGAAGCATCGGCGCCGAACCAACTGAATTCGAAGGAATTCCGAGTCGTCAGCTAATGGAAAACTGGTAATGCCAAACTGTTTGAAAACCCTTCTCGGGCAGGATGTGCGTGATTAGCAGTAAAATATGATTATATGGTATTTATGTCCAAGAAATGGAAACTAATATTGTGGAACAGTAGAATGAATCTGCTAACACCAGCTTTCGATGGCAGCGGGCATTGCATTCCAGAAATCGTACCGTAGTTCGTGGTCATATTAAGATGTTGGTGACCTTCCAATGTTATGAGCCAAGCTAAACAATCGACGCCATTCCTGGACACTCCCTGGCTGTCCCCTTCAAGTTCGTTCAAAGTATTCCAAGTCCTTAATTGCCAAATTCAAACCATCCGATAGAGAACAGAAAAGACTCTACGCAGCAGGAAACTTGCCAAAGATAACGTCTATATTGTGGCAAATCGAAGAACATTCATTAGCCCCAATCACGTATCCGCAGTCGAAAGGGACCATTGTCTAAATGCCGCAGAAGCTATGAGGGCAACACTTGAATTTCCATGATCTAAAGACTATTTATATTGGGCAGCTGCTTGACCTTGGGCCTGAGATATCAACAGAATGTTGCTGTGTAGGCTCACCTGGACTGAAACTACAAGAGGTTTGCATTAGGGCTTGAAAGTGGGCATGTGCGGCATCAAAATTCAAAGTGCACCCCATTTACGTGGTGATATTTCAGGAAAATAGCCCGAAGAGATTTGCCTGGAATGCCCTGAGAAGCGATTGCTAATCAAGGAACGACGTTGGCTCCGATACTGCATCACTCAAGATTATCCGTGCGGCCAGGAAGTGGATGTCGCTGGACAAAGATTAGTGTTGTCAGTAGGTCGAAAGCGCGATAACTTTCAATTGAAGTGGGTCCAACAAGCCCCTGCAGAAGCTGTCACGGTCTCTGGTTATCGTCCTTACTCCTTGATATTGAGCAAACTCCTGAATCGGTTTCGTAAGGCCGCTGGGATCTGTCACATGACGATCCACTTTGAGTTGTGCAGTCGCAAGATTGGTCTGGAATACTCAACAAACACCTTCGCGGTCATGGCTTGAGAATGGATCGCTGACCCAGCTGGGGGATTGACATAGATGTCACTGCCGTAAGGATTTATTATAGATTCAAGGCCAAGAGTTCTTGGATATAAGAGAAGATCGTTTATAACCCCCCAATCCTCGTCTTGACATTTGCGTACCACTTTTTCCTGAAGCGACGCTATAGCTCGAATGAATTGGAGTTACATTGCTGGAAGTCTCGTGAGCCATGTTTTCAGTTCTGACCTCCACCATCTCGTATTCACCCCCTGCCTAGTTTGCTTATCTCATTTTCAATCGTTATGAACCGCGAAGCATGATAACGAGACTTTGTCTCCTCTTGGGGATTCCTATCCTCAACTCTCTGCGAATCCATGGGGTCGACTGGCTTGCGTTATTCTCTGCAATTGGTATCCACATTGCATGTCTCCTTGGGTCACTTATTCTCTATCGCCGAAACCCTCGACATCCTTTGGCTGCTTATCCTGGACCATTTCTCGCCTCTATTACTAATCTCTGGATGGCCTACCAGGTTTTAGGAGGGAAAAGACATTTACTTTTGATGATGCTTCATGAAAAGTATGGTACCCATGTTCGCATTGGTGAGCTTGTTTCTCAATTCTTGCTGTGGCTGGCTTGAACACCAATTCTTTCAGGTCCAAATATGCTCTCAATTGTAGATGTTGATGCGGTGACAAAGCTATTCTATGATCGTAAGGTCCCTCGCAGCGCAGGTAAGTCGCCCGAGGACTGAGAGTTTTTACTTGTTATCTAATCCGGTCAACTCCCTAGCATATTGGGCTATCGAACCGGACGGTTCTCCTGGTCATCTGGTCACTTGCAGATCCATCAGCGTTCCTAATCATCTCAAAGTTCATGCAGAAAAGAGAGCTGCTTGGCGTAAAGGTTTCTCCACTGCTGCGCTAGAAGATTTCAATGTCGCTCTGAGGAGCCGAGTGGCACAGCTGGCTGAAAAGCTCAGAAATAAGGCCGAATCTGGATCGGAAGTTGACTTGGACGAGTGGTTGAAATTTTTCATGTACGCATTTCGCATGAATCTCGGCGCCCAGAGTGCTACCAAATTATCACCATCTAAACTGACTATTTTCAAAGCTGGGACTTCATGGGGGATCTTGTCCTGGGTGGTGGTTTCTCAATGATGCAAGACGGTGAGGACAAAAGTGGGCTTAGAGCCATTCTGGAAGGATTATTTGAGTGTGTCCTTCCATTTTCACTAGTTACTCCATTTGTGTGCTGACAGTTGTTGTACAGGGTACAAACGCCTTTGGTATATATGCCATGGCTGAACAACCTTATGCCTTATATGGCCGCCTTCGACGATAGACAAAGCAGAATCTTCCAGTTCGCAGAGAAATGTATATTTGAAAGGAGCCAGCGACCTTTAGCCGTCAAGGATCTGTTTTACTATTTCGTACGCCATCAAGCTTTATCTAAAGTTCTGTGTCTCATTTGAGCGTTAAAGGCAAAGGAGTATGAACCAGAGCGTATGCGACCTGCCAAAGATGCAATTGTGAATGATGTCGTGCTAGGAATTGGAGCTGGTGCAGATACTGCAGTCCTTACACTCATCTCACTTTTCTTCCTTCTTCTCTCCCATCCCGATAAACTTAGAAAATTGCGAGATGAGGTTGATTCTCTAGGTGAAGATGAAATCAATAACTTGACTCGGCTTGGGCAGCTTTCTTACCTGAACGCTTGCATGTGAGTGGTCTGCTCGTCACGGAATTCGTCTGCTTCGTTTCTAATTTATTGCTTTGCAGCGACGAAACTCTGCGCCTCTTTCCTCCACTTATAACCCAACTGAGTCGCGCACCCTCCAATGGCCATGGAAACATCATTGGTGACCAGTTAGTTTCCTTCGGCTGCCCATAGCTTCGTTTCCCAATGACAAATTTCAAATAGTTATGTTCCTGATGGTACGACGGTCTATGTTGCTCCTCTCCTTCTCGGCAGAGACCCTCGTTACTTTTATCCGCACACTACCGCTTTTTGGCCCGAACGATGGTTGGCAACGGAAAGAAAGGCAAATTCTGAGATTATTCACAACACTCAAGCATTTTTCCCGTTCTCAGCTGGAGTAACTTCATGTCTGGGTTCGCTATTTCCCTTTTTTTCGTTTCTTGAAACCTGGCCATTTATAATTTCACTGGCAGGAAAACAGCTTGCATATACTGAATTGCAGCTGACGACCGTGACTCTGATTCGGAATTTCAATATGAACTTGGTCTCAAATAAGAGTGAGGTAGGACCTCCCAGCCTTGATGAGATGCTGGTCGACAGGACGTGGGATTGGGGGTTGCTCAGTATCGAGACGGGAAATATGAGAGTGGCTTTAGAAAATCGCACTTGAAAATGTTGAATCCAGCATGCCATTCCTCTCAGTGCATATGTAATCCCATTATCAAACTCAAGTTTTTGAAGGTTCCTGTAGTAGTAGTAATTTTGGAAACAAGAACTGCAAAGAAATGCTAAGCCAGAATCTGAAGCGTGACCCATGTCGAGACCAGAATCAGCAAGATTATTCAGGTCCCTGGAAATTATTCGTTGAGTCATGTAGAATCCACGGAATGGGTAAAGAAAAAGACAACCTTGGGACACACCAAATGGCATCTACGCAATAAAAGATTAGTGAAGATTCTCTTAATAAGGAAAGAGTGCTGTTACTTGTCAACACACGCAAGTCCCGGAGGGCAAAAAGGCACCTTGCAGACCGGTTCCCTGAAATTTTTTTAGAATGACTCAAAAATACTAAAAGCAAGTAAATAATACAAAATATTACCCTATAAGCATGGTTAGAAATTGTGACTCCAGAGAATGAACAAATCGCTTACATCAAGATCGACTCCACAGTCGAGTTCTATGGCTTTCTATAGAGCAGAACATTTAGCGCTAACACTTATCAAATCACGTCTCACATACCCGTTCGAGTTGTTGATCACGAGTCACTGGGGTAGAGTTCACCAAAGCAAGAGCAGCAAGGAGAACAACACAAAAGAGCTTTGAGGCCATAATGCAACGATCTTTGAAGGCGGAGGATGACCAGGAGTATGCCCCCAGATGCGAATCCTTTAATACAATTGCGGAAACAATAATTACCCAGTCAGAGACGGAATAGAGCGTTCAATGTTACCGTATCGAGTTTAACAAGTTGTGGCGTCCGAAAATCCTGGCCATATAGGAGATTGATCGCCACGGTACTCCGCAACGTAGCTCGGGTCGGCACTTTGAGAGGAGTTGGGAATCGGGATGCTTCCGTCTTGGATTGTGGCTGGCTCCAATACGATGCGGCCGCCTGATGTTTCCCCAATCTTAAAATCGACAGGAAAGTCCTCTATTTGAGTGGAGCTTACGCTAGCGTTCGTCCTTGAAACTCGTGAGGAGAAAATCCTGAATCTATCATTTTGGAATGATACATCCTGCCCAAACAGCCTAATTGTAGTTAGTTTGAAAGTTACGAGTACTTCTGCGTTTGGGGATTGGAAATGCGTTCTTTCACCATGAAGTGGAGCTGAGTAGGAGTCCAAGATGGACATGTAAGAAAATGATAGGGGAGTGATAGCAAAGAGTGGAGAGCCTTGATCAGCCAAACCTGATGCTCACAAAGGCGAGAGTATTACAAAAACATTTGACCTCCAGCCAATGATTTCAGTGAGCTGATTCGGACTTCATGAATAGAAATGTGGTTTCACCAGAAAACTGTTCTGTTCAGAATGTCGACAATCCTATGAAATTAATCAAGTGGTTTATGGGCCACAGAGTTGAAATGTCTTCCCTTGTACTCCATGGTGGGAGAAGCAAGCGGCAGCAGCCTCATATTGGGCTCATGAGCTGATCTTGTCAAGACAAGGAATGTCTTCGCTGTTCCTTTCGAGGGTATACAGCTTATACAAAGCTATCTCATTGAGCACTCCGTGTATAGAGATATATCTAGCAGTTCACTGCACCCTCGCTTCACCATTTCGACTGCGAAGGCTGCAGTGCGTTCTTTATTTGGATCTAATGTAGAGTCAGCCGCTCCGCCATCGTGGGGGGCACGAAAAGGGGCTGGAGAACGTACTTCCAGATTAAAAGACTGCACAATCATACAAATAATATGAACTACTCGAGTATCTGAGTCAGTCCAAAACATTCCGGAGCTCTTGATGGATCCTGGCTTGCCGCTTACTTGAAGCTTGAGAGACGTTATGAGTGTCAGCAAATGAAATTAAAGCTTGTTCGTTGGCGCGGCATGCACCTCCATAAGACGATGGGACACACCCAGAGCGGGAAGGAGATGTCAGAGTTGAGAGTTCGAAGACGAGGAAGTAGCGCCCAAATAGCAGTTTGCCTTCGGTCCTTGTTCGCTCTCTACTTTGCTGCCCCTTTCTAATCCAGTCCCCGCATAGCTTGCGCTAATTGGCTGCACTTATGAATCATGGATGATGAGGCCGCTGAAATTGAGCTGGTTTGTCGCTACCTGAGCTCGTCAGACCACTCATTCGCATCCACGTCGTTAGCTGGAGCAGAACTTGCACAAGACTAGACAAACCTCACAGCGCATGATCAGTAAGTTGAATAGATATTTAACTGTGCCAATGAAGTTACTAATTCATCGAGTTAGGTCTTCTCAACACTTTTGACACCCGTCTAGCCAAACTTGAGAAAACGATCTTGCCACTTTACGATGCCACACAGATTCTGAACCGGAGAGCGAGCAGTATGTCTAACCCACGAATATCCATATCCTCGTTCTAATTACTATTTCCGCAGATATTGAGAAGACCCTAGCCAAGATAGACGAAGTGGCTTCTAATCGAGAGGACATCGCTGCTGAAGAGGCCTCTATTCTCCGTGGACCAAATCCCAATCAATTAGAAGTTTACACCGATGCTCTTGCTCGATTAAATGCCTCGCTAGCATTTGGAACTTCAGACCGTGATTCCTTGGACACAGCAAGACTGGTGGAGACCGGAGCGAAGAAACTTTGCCAACTTTACACCAAACTCGTTGCCGAAGGTTCATCAGGCGAATCTTCAAGTCGTGGTGGCAGCTTTCCCTCCTCATTGCGAACTTCATTACAACCTCTCGTCACCTTCCTCCGAACATTGCCAGTTCCGGCGACCCATCCTTCTCATCCTGCCGCTACAGCTATTCTTGGTCTTCTAAAAGATGCTCAGAAAGGCTTCGCGGACATGCGTGGATCGTGGAACAAGAAAATTTTGGAGCCACTGGGGAAACGCTTTTTGGAAAGAGCTGACGACCTGGATAGTGTTGCCGCTGGCAGAGAGTACGGCAAATGGGTTGAGGCACTGTTCGATGTTGCTCTGGATGAGCACGTTCTGTTGTCCGAGCTCGCGCCCTTAGCCAGCTCTCAACAACTACAGTCTGCCTACACTACGCTGCTCAGTCCGCTCATGTTGCTGTTCAGCGACACGACAACGTCTCTGGTTACTCTCATCAAGAAGTCGTTGCACAAACACGCTTTTCTTGCGCTCGCTGCAAACGAGGCCCTTCTATCTGCTCAGGACCGTTTTTACGAGGTGTCGACCAAGCGGGGAGGTGATAAAAGGGATAAGGATGAGCTGAGGGAGGCGATCACATCGTTGCGGAGCTTGGGCAACAGGAGCTTCCCAGAGTTCTTAGCAGATATCAAGCTGAGCGCGAATCCGGCTGGGGGACGCGTCGATGATACTGGAACGGGAATTGACGAGGTTACACTTTCGGTAAGACAGGTCACCCCATTTCGATCTTCTCGTTTCTAATCCGCAGTAGACTGTTAAATATCTTGACCGACTGCCGGATGTTCAAGGCGCTGCTGCCTCCGCCCTCTTAGCGCTAGGAGATGGCAACTGGAAAATGGGCGAAGGTGTGGCTGTTTCTAAAGGTCCTAAGCTCGGCGAAGGTGACGAGCAGATCATCTTGGAGCATTTCGTCTGTGAGTGACTCCTTCGTCTGTTTCCTTTTTTATAGGAGCTAAACCTCTGATCTAGTTGACATTATCCAAACTCTGAGTCAAACTCTGACTGCTCTCTCAAAACTCAAGCGTCCCGCATTCGGATCTATGTATCTCCTCAACAACACCTGCTACATTCGTCAGCATGTCATTGTCGACCCGCGCAACGAAGCCACGCCGACTTTACTTTCCCGTCCAACAAAGGACACTCTTAATTCGTCATTTCGAATGGCTAAAGCAGGCTACTTTGACGCGAACTATAGTCCGTTAATGCAAGCTCTCAACGACAACAATCCTAAGGATAAGGAGAAAGGGAAGGATAAAGTCACTCGATTCTATGACCTTCTCGACGAAGTTGTCGAGCGGCATAAGTTAGGCAATCGGCAGATATTGGAGGAGGATGAAGATGAGAGAGAGAATTTGGCTGATGAGGTTGTTAAGCTCGTTGTTCCGAGTTTGCAGAGGTTTGTCGGGAAGTTTAAGGAGAAGGAAAGTAAGAACCCGCAGAAGTGTGAGTTACTTTTTTTCCCTCCCATCTGTGACTAGCCAACTGACTAATCATTCAACATTGTAGATATCAAGATGACACCTGAGGCGGTGGAGAATACGTTGAGAACAATTTATCGATAAATTTCTGTGGTTGGAGATTTAGCTCCCCTGCACTTATGATAGACCAGTCAACGCCCTTCATCTCGTGTATTTGTACTTTATGCACTCGCTTGTTCAAATTAGTTATCGTGCTGTTTTTTTTGTTTCTTTGCTTTCATCACTTGCTGAATTGCGGCTTGTTACGGGGATGCATTTATGGAACAATGGAGTATATCTTATGTAAATCAACCTTTTGCCTTCTCCAGTCATCACTGTATTCAACTAGTCGACCCAGCAACAGCTGTATTCTCTCAACATGACATGGAATTACCCGGATACCTGGCGTGACTCGGCGGAATTTCTCACCCTAGAATTTGGTGGCCAGTTATTCCCAATCTCAACCGTGAAGCTCACCAGAGCGACCCACGCGTCCACTTCCTGTCTTCATTGACTTGTGGGTAATTTCGTATTGATTATGGTACACGACGGGCAACGTCGCCGATTGTGGAGAGACTCTTGTCGGCGGCGTTAACTATGCTGTGCTAAGAAAAAAACGTGTGTGTGGCTGATCACGGCGATGCCCCCTCATCTTGAGAGAGCTGTCGAGCGCCA
Organism: Flagelloscypha sp. PMI_526; assembly: GCA_021399455.1. Taxonomy (NCBI): domain Eukaryota; kingdom Fungi; phylum Basidiomycota; class Agaricomycetes; order Agaricales; family Niaceae; genus Flagelloscypha; species Flagelloscypha sp. PMI_526. Next base: position 744,062 of record JAJTUO010000021.1, read on the forward strand.
ACTCATCCCATACTTAAGATACATCTACAGGGAAGAGATAGCATTTCTTACTTCTCCCTGCCACTATGCAAGACAAGAAAGACTCAGAGCCCGCGTCGAAGGAGGACTCATCTCTGGATGTGAAAGGAGATGACGTGAAATCGACCACGAAGAAACCTGAGGACGACCCTTTAAGGTTTCTAAAACTGGGACCTTACGATGTTTGGACAAAGAAGAAGAAACCGTCCAATTTCTCTTTCTCTCTTTCTAAATCTGAGTTATGGAAGACGACCACCCAAACATCATCATTGGTTTTACGAGTCTTCAAAGACGTGTTCATGGAGGCCTCTCCGTTTTGGGGAACAGTTTATGTTCTTTCAAAGTTGTGGACCTCTGTGGATTATACGATTGCCTTGTACGTGAGCGCCGAATTCATGACAGTTGTGAGTAAATGGGTTCCTTCTACACCGTGCAAAGATGGTTATGCTGACACACCTCAGATTGAACACTCCATACATTCTGGGACAGTCGATTCCAATCGGCTTGTGAGAGCTGGAGCGATGCGTCTGGGCTTGAGCTTTTTGCTTTCATTTGTTGAGTGGACTCTGTATGTGATTTTAGTCTTCTACGGAAATAGGAACTGACATCGAACTGTGATAGTACCTGGAATAGTATCTATTGGACAGACTGTGTGAAAAGCCACTATGATGCCAGAATCATTCGTGCCAGACTTGAAAAGCAAGTTGAAACTTCCGACGATGCAGGTACGGGTTTTCTCCAATCGCCCATGCTCTACTAATGAATTAAAATTAGGTGATGAAGTCTCTTCAGACGGCCTTCTGAAGTCTATCAACAATCTCCTTGATTTCATTGCAAAAATTTTCGGGGCAATATCGCAATGCTTCTTTCTCCTCTATTCAATCCAGTACAATGGAGGAGTGCTCTTTGTAGTTTTAAGCTTGCTGTGGCCCATCTGGCACCCTTTGACTTCCGACTGGTTATTTCATCGACGTTTGTCTCTTCTCTAGCGCTTCCGCCAGCCTAACTGACCTCCTTCAAAGCGTTTTTTAGCCGAGTTAACAACAAAGACTTTCTTAGAAAAGTCGAAATGGAGAAGATGGCAAGTTTTAAGGAAGATGTCCTCCCTGGAAACATGAAGGATTATATTCTCGAAGGTAAACCTGATTTTTTATACTGCTTTGAATTTATTCGTCAACTTTTGATAGAACACAGTGCTGCTCGCACTCGGCTTGCTGGTGTTAACGTCACCACTCCGGTGTATACCTTGTATTCTCTCAAGGCTCACCCATTCAATGCGATTATGGTACGCCTTGTCATGGATGTACCCATGGTAAAAGCTTCCACTACAAATGATGGAACCCTATGCCTAAAAGTCCAAATAGTACTATGTCTGCCTGCAATTACTCCTCAGCCCATCGAAGGTGTCGTTCTCTTCCACGGCTGTTCTGGGACAGGTTACTTCAACACTTCAAGTCACATTTTCGGATGTGCTTACAAAATGGACCAATGCTGCGCAAGCAATTAGGCTCGTCTATCTTCCAAATGCTAGCTTGCATTTTTTTCTCATCTCATTTCTAGATCCTTGAAAGACGCTTATGAGATGTTCGATCGAACTGCAACAATTCAAGAAGACAAAATTCCCTATCCTCCAGCAGACTTGCCACCAGAACAGAGCGGGATGAGCATCACACTTCAGTAAGCTGGCTCGACTAATCGTGAAAACTCTTCTTCATTTTTTTCTCTCCCTTAACCAGAAATGTCAACTTCAAATACGCTCAATCGACCAAATCTAGCAACAACTTGAAAGATGTCAGCTTTACACTGAAATCAGGCTCTCTCGTTATTTTGGTCGGTGCGAATGGGAGTGGCAAGTCCACTCTTCTAAAGCTTCTCTCGAGATCAAATAAGGCGGACTCGGGCGACGTCTATGTTGATGGACATCCTATTGGTGATTACATCAATCATGAGTTCCTCCGCTCTGTTCTCGTTCTCAGCCAAGACTTTCGCATCTTCCCTCTCAGTCTACGAGAGAACATTGGTCTGGGAGATTGTAAGAGTGTCAACGATATGGCCAGAATTAAAGATGCCGCTAAGAAAGGTGGGGCTTTGGAATTCATCGAGAAGTTGGAGACCCAATTCGAAACCACTCTGGATCCGGTGGAAGATGGAATGGTGTATACAAATGATGTGTCTTCCGATCCTGACGACTCTTTGAGGAAGAAGAAAAAAGAGCTGACGAAGACAAGCAATATTAGTGGTGGGGAGAGGCAACGCCTTGTTGCGTGAGTTCATGTGTCTGTGCGATCCGGGAGATTATCTAACTTACCAACACTTTTCTAGCTCGAGGGCATTCATGCGCCTGGCAAGCAATACTGTTCGCCTATGTCTCGTGGATGAGCCTACGTCTGCGGTCGACGCCGTGGGTGAAGCTCAGCTTTTCGAACAACTCCGACTAGCCAAAGGCGACGCGACCATGATCCTTGTTTCTCATCGTTTTGGTCATTTAACTCGATATGCGGACACGATAATGTGTGTTCCTTTCTTTCTTGCTATACAATATTTGAGTAGTTTATGACATCCTTTTTTCAGATGCTTGAAGGACGGTGAAGTGGCTGAAATCGGGACACACGATGAACTTATTTTACGGCCAGAAGGAGAATATTTGAAATTGTGGAAGAGTCAAGCGGATTCATTTTCAGAGAACGCGACCGATAAGAAGGAAGGGAATGAGGATTTGACGGCACATGAGAATGCAGCGGAGGATGAACAGCATTGAACCAAAGACGTTTGACACAGGATTCCTCCGAAACCACCTGTAGTAGCCCATTACTATAATGCTCTATTTTATATCCACTTTGGTTTTCGAAGAGGTACACCACATGTAAAAGATGCTGGTGATGTGTTGAGGTAGTGGAGATCATAGAATGACCCCAATGATAATGATGTAAAACACCATTCCCTGGTCGGATTGGCTGTAATTGCTTTTCCAGAAGAAGTACTTTTTGAATGAAGAATATGTATTGGAAAGCTACTTACCAAACACTCATGGGGCTTAAGTCGGCCATAATTGCTTGTGTTCAATCAGTTACTCGCTGTCACGGATAAACTTGTGGTTATATGGGGTGAAGGTGGACCAACAACAACAGTCTAGGATCGTGGGCATGGGATCGGTAAATGTCCAAAGTTTGGAAGATACTTCGAGCGTCGAGGCGGTAGATGAATGCTCAGGGAATTCCAAATGAAGTGGGGGATGTTATTGAATGGGCACACGACCCGACCGGTAAGGCTTTTTGATTGAGCAGTGGGATGGGGATTGACTGGAGCTAGCGGCCTCGTCTTTACTTCTATTTTACATGTACTGTTAACCATCCTTGCCCGGTTTCCTTGGCGCTCTCTCCCTCCTTACCTTACGTTCATGTCTAACATGTCTTCCCCACTTGACAGGGTGCTTGCCCCAGAGCAGTCTCCGCAGGTTTTTGCTAAAGCATCCCAAGGCTTTCGCGTGCCTCGCCGAACGAAGATTGTGCTCTTGACCGCTGGTGCCATTGCCGTTTCAATTGTCCTTCTCGGGTGGACGCTCTACTCTTACAGCTATGAAGAATGGACGGTGCCATACAATAAGTTAGAATTTGAACAGTCACAATCGTCTCTGCATCTTTGTCTTGAACAGGACCATTCGATCACGATCACTGGAACGCCGGTCACTACTACCCTCCATGCCCCAACGGCTACTGAAACGATCACTGTCTATGAGTATCTCCCTTCATCTCCAAAGTACGAGCAACTTGAGCCCGTTGTCTTCTCCCTCGTTGCTTGGTCAAAGTCTTCTGGTGCAGAATTGAGCCTATTGATCAAAGTGCGCCCTCTCATAAAGTAAACTATTCACGCAACTGACTCATCTTTTTTCTTTCTTATTTATGGAGAAATAGTCTATCTTGATGTACATTACGGGCCCAGTTGAGCTACACATCCTTTGCGATGAAGAAGCCAAGAAAGCAATTGAACCTGGATTTTCCCTTGTCCACTCTCCAACGTACGAAGTGAAGGTTCGCTATTATATGCCCACATGGGACGATATGGTGTCACGCATCGAACGTGAAGGATCTATTGCATCAGCACATGCTGCTGGGACGCGTACGTTCCGTTTCCTTAGCTGTTTTCCACAACTCATGCCCTCCTCGAAGCTGGACTCATGAAGCTTTTCCTCCAAGAGATAATTCCAGTTAAGAAAGCTATCTATGTTGACACAGATGCACTCTTCATTTCGGACCCACGGCATCTCTGGCAAGAATTTAAAACCTTCAAGTCTACAACAGCAATCTCTATGACAAGCCATAGCGATGGCGGAAATCCAGAATGGCAGAATGCAGACCGAATATGTTCCTGTGTTATGCTTCTGGATTTTGCGAAACTTCGTGATATGCGCCTTATGGACTCTAACCTTTATCATCAAGTCGGCTCTGGCCTAAAAGCCACGTCTCCCCCTGCTTTCAAAGCCAAATTCGGAGCCCCAGATCCTTCGGATGGGAAGTATCATGATGTACGACTTGGTGATCAAGGTTATTGGTGGGCAATCGTAGATTACTTCCCGGACCTCTGGGAACCTCTATCTTTTGACTATGAAGTCTCAACTTGCCTGATGGAAATGTATGAGACTCGTCTAGGAGAGGTTGAAATAGACGAGCAGCAGGAGATATACGAACAGGGACATGTCGTTCACACTCCTCAGTTTGTGAGCGTTCAGATTCTCGGTTTGATGCTTGCAGTTGACTGATGATAAAACAGGGTAAGGTCATCAGACCAAAGCTTCTGCACTTTAACTGCTTAGACGGAGCGGAGCATTGGTATGAGTGGAAAAGCTGGTCAGACCCTGACAATAAGCTTGGCCGTCGATGGGGAGCAGCAGTGCTATACCATGTTGGATTCAAATGGATTTGGCTCAATCGGTTCAGTTTCGACGAATCAAAACCAAAAATCGATGTACAGATTGCTGAAGTTGTGTTTGAGGACCAAAAAGTCGCAAATCAGCACCCAACTGAGTAAAGTCTCTTCCGTCGGGTTTGACCCTTTCATTTCCTGAGAGCTGTTGTCTGAGTTATTCTTGATATAAGATGGGATTACTACTGTGTTGTACTTAGCCTAGCAAAAGCTGTATTTCGACCGATTGCACGGCAATCAGCAAGACTTCCAGAGAGAGAGTAAGCGTGCTGGTAATATGTGAAGGCCAATACAGTACCTGCTGGAACAATGCTCCCATGAGCGTTGAGTTTTCTAGGAGTGCATGTTAGCACATATGCTGGCAAGGGTTTGGTTGTATTCAAACAAGTAAATGCGTCTCAAGGGGTAATTATAGGGAAGTCATGATTCCAAAATGTCCCAGCATGAGAGGATAGAATAAATGTGACTAGCAGGTTCACATCCATCCAGACGCACTTGTCTACCCGAGGCTGGCCATGGATATACTTGTGATTGTGTGAATCATTCATGGGGGCGGAAATGGGCCAGCAACAGTCCTCTGAGTCAGCCGTGGGACATTCTCTCTTCTCCTCTCGGCTCGTTCCCATTCTCAAATCAAAATATGAAACTGGGAACTCTCCTCAGGATAGCCATGCTCTTATCAAGGCGGTTGGTTTTATCAGTGAGGAGGCAATTGCTCCAGGGGTCGGCAAGGATGAACCAGACTCAGGTATGGAGCAATTGGACGTTCGAAGCTCTGACCACCTCCCGGTCATGTCACTCTACCCTATCAAAACAGGAACCCTGGTCAAAACCTGTGGGATTGTAAACTAGGTTGTGCTGTTGAACTTGGGTACGTTTACCCATACCCTTGGCAAATTTTACCTGATCGTGGGACCCGGTGAAAGGTTTCATGTGTGTGGTTAGGCCTAGCCGTTCGCAACCGGGTGTGCAGGATCTGAAGAACTCAGGTTGCCCTGTTCCGCCGGTTTCTTCGAGCTACCGCACGCTCTTGAGCCGTTTGACAGGTTCTTTATCTCAGATTCTTAGGTTAACTCCTTCTTTGAAATCCGCCAGGTCGGAGACTGATGGTGACAGATCAGCTATATGCTCACATTATGCGGGCACCACGGCCAGCCTCAAAGACTCCACGATATGGCACAGTGACCGTATCGTATCGACAGCAACTTGTAAGTATGGTTCCTTACTTCCATATTATATGTACTGTTAACCAGTCTTCCTCGGCTGTCCTTCCCCTTCCTTGCTTATATTCATGTCCAATGTGTCTTCTCCCCTTAACAGGCTGCTTGCCACAGAGCCACCGCAGCCATTCATTGCCAAATCCTCACAAGGCCGTCGAATTCGCTTCCTTCGTCGAACGAAGGTGTTGCTTCTGACCGCTGGAGTCATTGTAGTGTCAATTCTCATTCTTGTGCGGTCACTCTACTCACTCAACTATGAACAACATACGGCAGCGGCCCCACACAGCAATTTGGAATTTGAACAATCCGAATCGTCACTAAGTCTCTGTCCCGAACATGACCCATCGAGCACGATCACTAAAACAGTGATTAGCATACACTATACAGCAACGGCTACTGAAACGGTCACTGTCTACAAGGAAGCTCCTTTGTCTCTAAAGTACGAGCAACTAGAGCCTGTTGTCTTTTCCCTAATAGCCTGGTCAAAGTCTTCTGGTGCAGAATTGAGTCTATTGATCAAAGTACGTCCTCTTACACAACTAACTACCCACGCACCCGACTCACCTTTTGTTTATTTTATTTGTGAACAAACAGTCTATATTGATGTACATTACGGGTCCTGTTGAACTGCATATCCTTTGTGATGAGGATGCCAAGGAAGCAATTAAACCCGGACTTTCCCTTATCCATTCTCCAACGTACGAGGTGAAGGTCCGCTATTATATGCCCACATGGGACGACATGGTGTCACGCATCGAACGTGAAGGATCTATTGCATCAGCACACGCTGCTGGTACACGTAGGACCCCGTCTTTCAACTGTCTTCCATCACTCATGGCTTCTTTGCAGCTGGACTCATGAAGCTTTTCCTCCAAGAAATAATTCCAGTCAAGAAAGCTATCTATGTTGACACCGATGCTCTTTTCATTTCCGACCCACGGCACCTCTGGCACGAATTTAAAAGCTTCAAAAATACCACAGCAGTTTCTATGACCAGCCATAGTGATCGCGGGACACCAGAATGGCAGAATGCAGATCGAATCTGCTCCTGTGTTATGCTTCTGGATTTCGAAAAGCTTCGTGAGATGTGCCTTATGGACTCTACCCTTTATCATCAAGTCGGCTCTGGCCTAAAAGCCACGTCTCCCCCTGCTTTCAAAGCCAAATTCGGAGCCCCAGATCCCTCGGACGGGATATATCATAACGTGCGACTCGGTGATCAAGGCTATTGGTGGGCAATTGTAGACTACTTCCCGGAGCTCTGGGAACCTCTATCTTTTGACTATGAAGTCTCATCCTGCCTAATGGAAATGTACGAGACTCGTTTAGGAGAAGTCGAAATAGACGAGCAGCAGGAGATTTACGAACAGGGACATGTAGGTAATACTCCTCAGTTTGTGAGTGCCTTGCTTCTCAGTCTCATGTTTCAGCTGATTGGTAATGAAATAGGGTAAGGTCGTTAGACCCAAACTTCTGCACTTTAACTGCTTAGACGAAGCGGAGCGTTGGTACGAGTGGAGGGGCTGGTCAGATTCTAACAACAAGCTCGGCCGCCGATGGGGAGCAGCGGTGCTATACCATGTTGGGTTCAAATGGATTTGGCTGAATCGGTTCAGTTTCGATGACTCACAACCAAAGATTGACATCGAAATTGCTGAAGTTGTGTTTGAGGATCAAAAGTTTGCCAGTCAGGACTCAATTTTGTAATGGTTTTGATCATTTTTCTCTTGCACTTGCTTCTCGTCTTGAGAGCTGTTTCCTTATTTATTCTTAATATGAGATAGAACCGCTACTATATTGTATAGTAAAAGAGGGACAGTGTTCATAGAGTGCGGGGACCATGTACCAAGCTAGGAGAGTCCGTTTTTCTATTAGAAAAGAAGTCCATGTCCGAATAATAGGTATTAGGGTCTTTCAAAATATAGACAGGGTTGGGTGCCATGGTATCGATAACCAAGACTTTGCGCTCAACATACTCGTCGCTAAATAGTGCCATGAGATCACTTTGTGTGAGGCTTGGCGCATACTCCTTGATATTTGGAAGCGGGCGGACATCTAGCCATGGGGGGGTCGAACGAGCCAGGGTACGAGCGTTGTCAAATAGAGCGTCCTCATGCAGGTGGGAATAACTAGGTCGAAAAACTTTGACTACGCATACCAGGATGATAACACCGCTAGGTCGCACTGCTTCAAATGTTGCTCGGAAAACGCATGTACCATGACCAATGACGCCGTGCCGACAAAACAGCATCTTCCCAAGCTGTAAGCAAAAATTTCCATCTTCAAGTGGGATTATGGCACCAGGGAAAAGATCATCTCAAGGCACTCCTTCTCGATATTTCCAAATGTTAAGGTTGGTTGAAAGAAGAACGATGTTGGAAACGTCTCAGCCACATAAAGCAATCGTTGTCCACAATACGGACGAAAGAACGAGGGTCCCGGACGATGTCCATGAATTCCGAAGTGATGGTGGGAGAGTTGTCATAACGTATTGGCTGCATGCGAGGGCCGTAGCTGAACATGCATAACGGAAAGTTGCATAATTCGCTGCGTGAAGGTAGGAAGGAAGCCAACTGGGACAGGAGGGAGGGAGATTCGCTACGCTTGAGACGCTTGGATGGAACTTCGTTCGATGTAGAGCCGGGCTGTCGCTTAAGCGACCTGGAGGTGCTTTGGAACGATGTCCACTTGTAGAACACGCGAGGTTAACTACGGACCTAGGAAAAGGCTCAGGAAGGCAGGCGGACAGGATATGAGGGACATACACTTCTCAAACTCGCTGAAGGCAAGAATTTGGTAACGCAAAATAAGGGCAAATGGGATCCGGAAAGATGACAGGAGCAAACGGTTCGATCCACCTTCAAAACATCCTTTGGAACGATGAGAGTCTCAGGTATTTGACGAGCATGTGAGCCCGTGACGTTCTCTTTACCGTTTCGACAGAATCGAACGCTTTGGTGGCTGAGATCGCTGAGAATTTCACTGGCAAGAAAAACAAAATGCTCGTAAAGAACTGCTTCTTTTCCGCATGCTTGTATCTGTTGCAAGGCATCGAGTTTTCTGCGCACAGACTTTGAGTAAGCGATTTCTGCCCATCTTTTTTGCACATACCCATGTTTTTTCGTACTGAGGATAGTTAAAAACGGGATCGTCGAGACTCGGTGAGTTCTGTGAAAGTCGCGTTCGAGATATAGTGCATGTTGGGCAGGTAGAGTGTCTTTGGAGTAGGAAATGTGACTGTCACTCCCATTGCCAAATGGTATAGGGAGGACAAGCGGGGATTGCACAAAAGAACAGCGCAACCATATTGGTGGTTCAGGTGAAAGCCGTGTGCAACACGGTCACATTATGCTTGGGAAGCATTCGTGATGGGATCAACAACTCTCTTCTCCTGCCATCACCGCGCACACAACTGAACGTTGCGCCGAGAATGAACGACTCAAACATTGTTGGGTAGTTGTTCTTCCCAAAACGTGTGACCTTGCCGTTGCCGATTAGGAGAGTTTATACTCAGACGTTCCCATATGAGAAGAACACACGCTTGAACATTTCCAAGTCTTCAGGTATTCCTAGTCAACGTTCTCTCAGAAGTGCCTCTGATTCTCTTCCGCCGCTTCCTCATCCTCCCTTCAGTGTAATCCCATAGGCCAGCAGCCCTCGCAGCGATTCCCAATGAATTCCTGCCTAGGCCTCTTCTGAGTCTTCGCGGCCTTCTCTCCCTGCTTCTCAGTCCGTCCCATACGGAAACTCGATGCCCTCTCTCGCTATCGGGACGCGGACTAGAGAAGTCAAACAGGTCTTATCTATCGAACTAATCGCTTCTACACTACGCCCTTGTACGAGAACAACGACATGTTCACCTGCCCGTTCACCCGTTTCAACTAAGTGGATGTGGGTCGCATGGTTGCAAATTCCATGGAGGAGCAACCTCGTCGTGACGTCCAGTATGCTATAGGGTCGTGATGTTCCCATGTTAACTCTACGTTGTGTAAGTTTTGGGCTTACTATCTCAAGTTTTGCTTGTAAATTGTTAATTTCCAGTTTACCCGATCATCCAGATGCACTTTGAAGTATTCATGAACCGCTCATTATCTACCTCATGCGAACCAAATGTCTTTGAGGCTATAGGCAATGTCGCTGACATTCTTGATGGAACGGCGTTATAAAGCCCAATAGTTGGACCGACATTAATTGGGAATAATGGGTCGATATTCATCCTTCTTCCGCACAATGCCTCTAGATGACAAGGCAACCTTGTACTCTTCCTAAAAGCAGCTGCGAAATTCCGAGCACGGCTCTCCGTCGATTTCTCGTGGGGCTACAAAACGAGGACACCCTCTTCTTCTATCAATGCATATACTGCAACCGATGGATCTTCATATCACTCCACTCGACCGTCCTCTCATTACCAGCTCTAAAGATAAAGCACTGCCTTCATACTAGCGGGAAACGCCGTCATCCCAGCCCGAAGGACCATTCTGGATTGGAAGAAACTGCAGCTAAACCCATTAGGAAAGACTGGAGGCTGAAGCACAAAATTCCAGTTCTCAAATCCTCCTATGTTGCCGAAATTGGCATTGGTCGCGCAGGCCCATTCCACGGTCAGCTACTTCGGGCCCAGCGATAACGAGAACTCGTTAGATTCTATGAAAAGGAGTAAAGGGGAAAAACGAAGGCACAAGTTCGATGTTGCTGCCCCAGGGAGACGGTATTGGCGAAGGGGAAAGAGCATCAGTGGTGCAATTACCTGTTGACTCTGACTTTCCTGTTAGGATCTGGGATGTCATTTGTGAGAAAGGATGTTAGCTTACAAAACAGACCGTTAAGTCGGGTAACATGTCCACTAGGAAGACAGCCCAAGTGTTGACTGTGAATCCTGGGATAGGTGACCGGATAGAGGTTGAGTTGCTGTCATTCCAAATGATGCGGGATTGAGCTGGAAGCTTAATCCTGAGATAGAGAGACTTGAGGAGAGATTTTGACAGTTGTGGGTGGCCTTACTTCTGAATTCTGTTATTCCTGAATAAATAGCGTAATTCGATTGGACAGCTCTCGTAAAGAGAGTTGTACATAACCAAGACCTTAGTTCCTGCCTACACATTCTTCCTTTTGGTCTCCCTACATAGTTTACATGTCTTCTTTGACCCATCATCTTCAGTTGCTAGTTGCCTAAGGTCTCCAATCTATCGTCTATTTGTATCGATACCTCATCAATCCACACCCAGTTCCCGTTCTATCGTGCCTCTTAGTGTTTAGTGGAAGATCGAGCGAGGACAGACGCACAAGACCACCAGACCAAAAGGTCAACGTAAAGACTAAGCTTGCAAGCTGTCTGGTCCTGTCCTACTTATGGTAATCTTGCAGGATTACACTATTGATGAATTCTGCTCCAGAGCTGGCTACCATTATCTACCAAGGAAGGTGGGTCTACATAGGATACGAGAGCAGCGTGATAGATGAAAATGAGGATCGACATTTTACAATCGCAGAAGAGAGGGTAATGTGTGGGATGAGGGATATGGCCGTAAAGACCACATCTTTTGGGTCACTCGATGGCGCCTAGGCCTGGCGCGTCTAGAAGCTCGACGGCTACGTTCTCTCAAAAGACGTTGATGCCTTCGTCTGACAAACTCGGCAACATGGAGCCCGATAAGACCTAGAAACTGTAAGTGGCCAACCACAGGTGAAAAGTAGAAGTGGACTTGCGATGTTGGGCATTGACCAGGCCAGTAGGATCATCGACGATAGGAAATTCTACAATGGTTGAGCGCGGGGTGACAAAGGACGAATACTCTTGCAAGTACCTGTGGGCATGTCGTTTAATGGATAGTAGCGTGAAAAACTGGCGACTCAAGTGATCTCTTCAGGCTTATACCCTGGTGTAGCCTTTTCCGATCTCTATATATATGCCACTCCATCCTATTGATTACATAACAGCCTTTTGTTCAATCTTCATGATTGTGACTCTGCAGACTGGTCTTTAGCGCCGGGATGATCATGACAGGAAGAGCAGACAAGCCTTGGCTAGGTATCGGTCACTTTATCTGAGCGCCGGAAGAGCATAAAGGAGAAATTGGTGAGTACTTAGATCACCCACCACTTTGACTTATCCTTTGCCAGAGTGTCCGCAACGTTCATATTCTGTCTTTTCGAATGCTATAATATGGGAAGTAACACAAGCAGCCCACGATCAGCAAAGCGTCTTATTGTTCGAAAGTGTCAAAGGCAGTATAATACTGATTAGCGCTGTTAAGTCTTCAATGAGCTGTTGTATTTCAAGACAATGGGGGTTGGGTGGTCACGTGAAATGCTGTGTCAACCTATTTGGTCATGTCGGAGCTCTGAACGTTCTGCAGGAGTTCACCGTGTTTTTGCACTATTCGGCTAAGCTACCAACCTGTCCAACCTGCGTTCGTCTTCGGAGCACAATATCTACTTTCGATTACCTTTTTTTTTCCCTTTTCATAGGCACTGTTTCCTTTACTACTGTATATTTACGACCATATATTCTCCTAACCCCTACCAGGGGGTATGAAGCGAACCTATTTGGCATTTCCTAGCCCCTAACCAGAGAGTATGAAGGTCAGTAAAAACATAACCGAATTAAATATAAACCTAACCGACAAATTGGTTCTGAAATCGCGATTTCCGGGTTACAGTTTGGCTGCTCTCACTGTGCAGCCTCATTGTTCGTACGAAATACCTGCTTCAACAAATCGCTTTCGAGCGTCCGGCGAAAGTATGCTATCAAAGTTGAGGCTTAGCAAGCCTCTCACGACTAGACTTCGGCAAGATAGCTCAGACCGCTCAGAGAAGTCAAAGCCTCTCTCTTTCTTTGCACTTTCTTAGTAAATACATCTCGCATTACCACGCATCTTTTTAATTGTAGCATGGTGTGACCGTAGGCTGCCTCGGCAGCCTCGCCTCTTCGTTGCTTCAATGCAGTGGGAGGTCACAAGGCGCGAACCTGTGCTAAAGAGTCCATGGTCGCTCGAGATTAGCTGATTTTCTCATATAACCCAGTTTATCAATTACCCTCTGGCATACTCAGCCAGTGGAGTACTGGCCTCAGCAGCGCCCCAGGGCGCTCAGTAGATCAGCTCTACATTTTTGTTCAAAAACTTGATACCTAACCCCTAACCTAGACCAATAAAGTTCAGCCCTCGACTAACTTCATACCTAACCCCTAACCCCCGGCGAAGCTATGGTCGAAAAAGTACAGTACTAGTAGACCGCGCATGTCATCGAAAGCAATCTTGGATGCCCCATCGGGAAAAGTGATGTCTCGCGGGAGAGATGGGACGGCAGCAACCTGGAGGGCCAAAGGGAGACCGGCAGCAAGGAGAGCGAAGAATTTGACCATTTTGAAAGGAAGGGGAAACATCAGTGCAAATAAATGAAAGTGGTGCTTAGGAAAGTGAATGAAGGGAAGTGGGAGGATATCTTGAACCAAGCAAGATTGCCAATTAGTTTGAATGCAGAATGAAGACAAAGGGTCGAGGCTTTTATACTCGAAAAGAGAGATACAAGGAGACTTGAAACACAAGTACCAGTTGACAAGGCGATACGAGAACGAGACATTTGCAGCAAACTGTGACCACTGACGGCGAGGAAGATTCGGAGTCCGCGACCACGAGTACGATACACGGTAACCGAGCGGGATTTTTATGTCAGATTTCATAGTTACTGCTCGTGAAAGGTAACACCCGGAACCCCTACTCCAGTGCGAGGACTTGGAGGAATTAAGTAAACATAACAATTCATCCTTGCGTAACTGCTGAGTGCATGGAGACTAAGACTGCACAAAACTTTGAGTGCTGACTTGAACAGCTTAAGATGATTGAAGTCTGGATGACAGCACGAATACGAGCAACGCAGTGTGGTAGAAAGACGGCGGGCGGTTCGATTATCCATCATCACCGCAGAAAGCAAGGAGGGTTCGCCGCCTGAAATAATTATGCAATTGAACTTCCCACTCAGCATTCATTTGCCCTTCAATCCCATAATATTATTTGTTGTTTGCTGAGTCCGAATGAATCATGCTCAGCTGAATCCCGGGTTGAACTCTTTACTACAAGTTGTCATTAAACAACGCCTGTTCAGCTATCTCTGTTCTTAATAGCTCTTGGAGTAGACCCTTCACAAAGAAATGCGGAGCAAAATCTTTTTACCTTTCTGTCTCGTCACATACCATGGTCAAAGTCCAACACGTTATTTCGCTTTGCCATTGACGGAAATAATGACCGTAACGAAACCTGCTGTTGCTTCCACACATCCATAGTTTCCAAGGTTGCGATACCGAGTTTTCCAAGCAGCCAAACCTTGGTTAAGTGCTGGAATGAACTGAGGGCATTGTCAAGCTGAAGCACCAAATTTGAACTAGCTTGCGATATGACTTGTGTAGGTGGTTGCCCGGCATAGAATGCGATACAAAACATGGACAAAGGGTGATTAACGCAAGTCCCAACTGAAAAGCGCGGAAGCACCCATTGCAGTGGTGCGTCGATTTCTCGGCAAAATTCACTGGTAGTATTGATTTTAAAATTTTCCAAGGAGGGCAAAGCGCTCAAATGAAATGCGTCGGAGTCCCATCCTACCTCAATATTCAGTGAACCACATCTAAGGAGGAAAGAAGCAATGATAATACCTGGTGGACCATGCTGGCTTAAATGGGGCCATGAAAGGTCAATTGACGTCAAGTGTGGGCCGACGAGACGCATTACGCTTTGCTCGTACAGCATATCGTTATCCCATGGCACGCTGAGACGAGCATTCAGCTGAAGGACTTTCAGGGTCAAACGCGCCCGCTCAATCACTTTAAGCAGCGGTCGGCCAGAAATATTAGGTCCGAAAAAACAAAGTGTCCTCAAAGGTGGGAAGGGCAGAGCGGATGATATTGGACCCACATTGCCAAGTGGACCAGAGAGGCTACATGGATTATTGCAGATAATCAGCTCCTCCAAATTCAAACATAGAGGGATGACTTTGTGGAATGGGAAGGAGTGGAAATTCATCACAGTGAGAGAGGAAATCGTCGGAAGTATTGTATCTGCAAGGACATCCTGGACTTCCGACTTGCCCCAATCGTGTACCTTCTGCGTAGCCTCATCCCACCGCATTGTAAATGGAGCCGTAATGAACAACTTTTGGACCGAAGAGAGCATGGAGATCACGGTAATAGTTGATTTGTCTGTAAAAGCTCCGTTTTGTAGATAAAGGGCTTTAACGTACGTCCCAATTTGCGGAGAAGCCTGAAGAACTTCCGCGAGACGAGCGGACGGTGTTGAACGAGCCCTTTCCGGATCCCACACATATCCTTTCCCCATATTCACATAATTGAAATCATCCCATGAAAAATTGAGTGTGACATGATGGAAAATCTGGGCTTGTGCATAAGGGCGAAGGGTTGAGTGAGTTAGGGAGAGGTTTCGGATTGCTTGTTTGCCAGTCAAACTGCCAACGTGAAGGTGCTCCAGAATTTTTTCTACGAGTTCTCCAGGAAGCCTGGCGAGAGAATTCATGCTTTCCGACCAACTAGGAAGATGCAGGGGGGAGACTAGCAGAGAAAGATGATGGAAGTTTCGGACAAGGATCACTGCTTGGAATCAACGGAATTCCCGTTGGGCACCAAGACATAAATGGACAAGGAAGATGCTTCTGAAGAATTGCCCGTTGGTACGGAAAACTTAATCAAATGAGCCAATAGCCGTCAATCCATGTCCTATTGACAGGCCCAGCCAGCAGTTTCACATCAAAATGTCGATGAGGGTCAGTCCGTTCTGATGACCTTTGGTGCCTGTACATTGAATGAGCACATAATGTATTCACATATTCACTTTAGTATAGCGTCACTAGATGATCTCTTTAAAAATATCCTCGTCGTCGTTTCTGCTGGAGAGGGTCAGAATTGAATCCTTATTATCCTCAACTTTAAAGTCACTCTCATTAGGACCCTTCCCGACACTTTGATTTCTATTGTTATCACTGGTACACATCTTTGCTATCCTATTTACATAAAAGAATGGCAATACCTTTGAGGAACTATTTGGCCAGGCGCATTACGAGCCTAGCTTGAACCATGATCAAAGTTCTTACGAGTCTCCTTCTCAGCTCCTCCAGTATGCTCTCTGCCTTTCCTGAAAATCCTCCATTAACCTCATTTGCTAGTATTTGCCCAGGCTGCTTTGGTGACTCTTGTCCAAGTCTCACCTCCTGCATCCACGGGACCTACACCCACCCACACAAATCCCTTCAGCCAAATCACTAAAATCTATACTCCTATCGGTACAGCACAAGACGGCCACGAAACAACATATTCTTTCACCGAGGTTGTTCAATTCGTAGGCGGAGGGAGCGGAATTTCTATGGCTGGGAGTCAGACCATAAGCTCTGCTTGGACTTCCACAGAAACGTTCTCACAGAGTGGTAAGCCGTTATTTTCCTTTCATCCATGATACCTCTCTGAACGCCTTTTCGCAGGTATCCGCATCGAAGGACCCTCGGGCTACATTCTCTCCCGGTCACAGGACGATTCCCACAACCAATTGAGTCAATATCTCACCTGCTCGTATTCTGGCACGTCAGGAGGTTGTCGAGAAGATGTGGAAGTGGTTGACGCCGCAGGCTTCGCTGCAAACATTCCCGGCTTCTCTACCGCTGCCGCGAGCACACGTACTACAACGTTGACTACTAGTTGGACTGGGAATGTTGTTCCTCTTGCGATGCTGACTGTAAGCGGCGGGTCTGGTTCTCCTTCAAACAATGGGGTGGGAAGCGCTAGGTATAATGAGATGGTTGTTGTTGGTACGACCGCCATTGTGATGGTGAGCTGCTGGATCCTTGTTTAGGGGTTTAGGGTAAAAATATGGCCTTCCATTGCCGATGGAGAGGGCCAGGCTGGAACACGCAGTATGCCATGAACGTACATAGAGACCTAAGAGACTACAACAGGAACCGTGCTACTGACAATAAAGGATACATGTGAGCACCACTCCAGGTGCCCCACTCAAAAATGCCATGCGACATTTTGCTATGAGTTTTCGAAGGCGACCGATATGCTCTGTTCAATTTTAAACAAAATATTTACTGAAAGTAGTTATTAAATACCATAACTATATTCTAGATGGTGCAACCCTAGGGTGTCACCTTCTCGAAGTTCTCGTCATCTACTTCCCGTTACAACTTTTGCTTGGTGACATATGTAATATTTCGCTTTGCCAATTTTGGAAACAAGGTGCTTGGAAAAACCTCCTGCTTTCCCCACGCATTCATCAACTCCTCCAAGCTTTCATTAAAGTAGGTAACATTCAACCAGAGGCGAGTCAAGTAACTGAATGATGCGAGGGTATCGTCCAGCTGAAGCCATAGATCTGCACTAATTGGTGATGCTGGTTCAACGGGTGGAAAAGTCCAGAAGTTGACAGAAAGCTCGGAAAGAGGGTGATTGTGAGTCCCTCCAACTGAAAAGCTTAGAATGGCCCACTGCAGAGCTGCGTCAGTGTCCTGGGTAAGAAACAGAATGGAAGATTCAAGTTTAAGCATCTTCAATGAAGGTAAAGAGCTCAAATGAAATTCATTGGAATACAATTCTACTCAACTATTCAGCGAACATCACTGGAGGAAAGAATCGAAAATAATACCTGGCCGAATGTCCAGGCTAAGCGATGTTAAGTTTCGACCAATGAGACACATCACCTCTTGCAAATACGCCATTCCTGTGCCTCCTTGGTGGCCCGAGTGGCTATGCAACCGAAGGCCATTCAAGGTTGAACGTGCACGCTCAATTACCCTCAGCAAAGACTGGCTATAATCATTCTTTTCGTAAATGGAAAGTGTTTTCAAGGGAGGAAATGGTATAGTGGGCGATATTTGTCCCAGGGGCAGATCAGAGGCGTTGTCTGGATTGCCAAACGAGGTAAGGTTCTCCAAATTCGGGCACAGAGGGATGACTTCGTGAAACGGGAAGAGGGGAAAATGTATGACGGTGAGAGTAGAAATCGTTGGAAATATTTTGTCCACTAGAGCACCACAAACTTTGATCTTATCCCACCTATACATTTTTTCCTTGGCCCTATCCGAGTTACCCTCCACCACGTAAGGAGCCGTAATGCACAACGCTTTAACCGAAGAGAGTCCGGAGATTACATCGATTGTTGATTGGTGTAAAAGGGCTCCTTCTTGTATATTGAGGTCTTTGATGTACGTCCCAATATGTGGAGAAGTGTGGAGGATTCTAGACAACGCAGCAGAACGCGCTGGACTACCCATGACCGTTATCCGCGGGCGTAACCAGTCGTTATCAGAATATCGTGAAAAATCAAGATTGATTCGATAGAAGATGCGTGCTTGCGCATAGGGACGGAGTGTTGAGTGGGTTAAGGAGAGGTTGCCAAGCACTTTTCCGCACATATTAGGGGTCGTCGAGAAGGCAAGATACTCCAAGATATTCTCTAGAAGCTCCCTAGGAAGCATAATGAGAGAAGCCATTCTTTATAACTGAGAGGGGGATAGCGATGGGAACAGCTGTGGCTCAGAAAGATGATGGGCGGAGGAGCGTAATCGGGTGGCCATTGGCAGTTAAATACGCGAACGCGAGGATTCTCCATTTTTGTCCATCACATTTGGAATCGGATTCTAGGAACGTCACCATTCTGTGTTCATATTCTAGAGAGTTTATGGCTCTACGTAATCAAGAAGGAAAGGCCAGAAAACAAGAAAGGAATGATTTTCCCACGGTCTGGCTTTAAAATCTCTTCCAGCGCCTGTACACAAATCTTTCAACAAACCACGACGTCAAATTGCCATCCATCTGCAAACTGCCCTCTGCAGTTGTCCTTTTCTCCACAGAAGGATGGTCCAGACAAACGTCGAAGACTAAAATACCTTGGTTCCTCAAAAACAATCTATGCTGATGCTTCTCCCTTTGGTTGAGAGGTGAGGAGGCAGGATCACCTGGAGTGTACCGACATCCCAGACCAGACCTTTGTTGCATTTTAATTACCGAGTAATGGTATGTCTTATTTCTTTCCTTTCCTCTTGTTGTGAGCCTCGACGATGAAAATCCTGGTAAAGGCATACACCCCGCCTTGAGCAGCCTTCGTCTTGGAGGCGTTGCACTTGGTTCCACTAACGGTGGACGATTCTTCCCTCGAGTTGAACGGTGTTTGGTGTACATGGAGAGTTTAAGGCGAGGCTGAGAGGCTCACTGAACTCATTCTTCTGAGACATCTGCTGACTTTTTTCTTTTTCTCAGGTTTATTTCTTGTTTACGTCCCTGTTAACCACGACATGATATAAAATTTTAATGCAATGATTTTCTTTCACCCAATCCATCTCAAACCGCATGCTGTCCCTCAAGTTCCAGAACTCACTGCGTGCTGACATCTCAAGTCCACCAATCACGAACATGGGAATCATGCGTCAAAGACAAATGTTATTCATTGCTCGCACCAGAAGCGACACAGTTCTCCCCATCAGGACATGCATTCGAAGGACTAAGGAGAAATGTTTCTATTTGTAAAGACAACACCACCCAAATAGAGAGTTTGAATTGAATACAGAGTAAAACCTTTCCTGAGTAGAGGTGACCTCAATCACCATTCCATCTAAGTAAAAAAGAGGATACGCGTCTCTTTCGTTTTCTCGAATAAAATTTCTCGTATCAAACGAATCCTTCCTAAAACCGACAGTCTCGTCGTCCGTCTATCTAAACGCTTGAAATCCTGTTATGCTCTATTGATGCTGAAGGAACTGTAGCCATGTTGCGTCGTGTATATGTGGTCCTCGTTATGTCGTGTAGGAGTCGAGGCCTGATAGCCTAGATTTGGCCTCAGTCCAAAAAATAGGCTTGAGGGTGTACCGGCTGGGTTAGCTCGTTGTAATACCGTTGGACCTGGGATCGAGAAATGTTCCTTTCTTGCATCGAAAATCAATCGACAGCCATGTGTAAAAGCAGAGTTCCGACGACGGCACCAAGAACCATAGTTGAAACTTGTCTTCTTGGTCTCGAACCACTGCAAATGTATTCAATAAGTGGCAGACTATGGCTGCAAAGTAACATACTTGGATCCCGATGATGACGAACTAGCCTCTCCTTGCCCTGGCATGCTTGTATCGAAAGTAGACGTCGTGGGAGGAGTCTGTAAGCCTAACAATGCGCTGAGAGTGGGCGAAGAAGAGGAGGCAAAAGCAAGGGATGTAGGCTGTTGTAAAAGTGTGCCACTCTCAACATTGGGATTCGAATTGGAAGAATCAGAACTGCTGGAACTTTCTCCTGCATCCCCAGGGTTATCGTTCCTCGGGCCACCTTGACGACTAGGGTCGTCGAGAGGGCCCATAGTTGGGAACCCGATAGATACAGTGGGGGAGGGACTTGCTAGGCTGCTGTTTGGAGGATCTGGAATTGGACTTGCTGTTGGAAATCCAATCGAGACAGATTTGTTTCGAGGGCCGGTTACACGCGAGGGAGTGTCGGTGTTAGATAAAACCGTGGGTGCTCCACTCGCAACGGTCGTGGTAACCAAGGCAAGACTCTGGGACATTGGTATGCTTGAAAGACGAAATAAGATTGGGCTCAAGTCAGGAAAATATAATCCTCGTACAATAGTGTCCAGAATGCGCCAGCTGAAATTGCGGGAAAGAGAGTGAAAAAGTCCGAAGGAGGTGAAAGACGAAGGACGAAGACAAGCAGTTCTTGGAATTAGAAATAGTCAACCACCGCTGCAATGTCGGAGAATTCAATGCACGAGCATGAAATTTCGCTATGCTATGTTAGGGTCCTCGACAATGCCCGCTTGAAGCCGAGAGACAAGAGGTGAAGGAAGAAGGCAAGAAGGCAAGCCGTAGATTTAGATTTCCTGAACTCTGGTCCCGCGCCACAATCTCGGTGAATTCTAATTTTTGATGAGGGAATAATAATATCTCACCCTCATTCTAAAATTAATCAGATTCTGAAATGCTCGAGAAAATTGGAGAAGATAGGCAAGGATACTGGTTTGAGAATAGCAGCTCAGCTTTCGACTCGGACCTCCTTATACAACTAATCACTATGAATCTTCTCACAAGTCCATCCAACCGCTTGAACCATTTCTCACGCGAACTCTATCCTGAGCCAATCGCGTCAGAGAGCGAGACAACTCGGGAATTCGTGATCGCCGGCGCAGTGCCGGGAGACTTCAGCTCCTCATTCGCCGTTGAGGACCCTTCCACTCTTTTTTTTGTATTGTCTTGTATTTTGTATATTCCTTATTCTACTGTCTCGGCCCCTTCGTGTCTATACCAAATTCCAAGTGCCTAACAAGTGAAGAGCATGGGTGAAAATAAGTACCAAATTGAGAGAACTACAAGTGGATTAGAATTTACAACATGAAAAAATACCATTCCTATTACTATATAGCATAATAACAAACTAGTATTCGTCTTATCGTAGGTTCATCCAAACCCTTTACCCTCTCTATAATTTATTCTATCCGGAGCGAAAACTTGTCGATATGCTATCTTCAATTCATCGTGTTTGGACTTCGGAGCACAACAGGTCATAGGTAACTGAACTTGATTATACGCAACGGGTTGTCCGTGAACGAAGAGAACAGAAGTTGAGAGCTCACATGCGGGCTCAAACTTCATTTGACCAGCATAGTTAGAAGGAGTGTGTAAACAAAAGCATTAAGTATAAAACTGAATGACCCCCTTTGCGGTCTTGAATCGCTGCACGATCTTAGTTCAAGTCCTAGGGAGAGCTGGATTGATAATTACTTGGATTGTGCCAAAGAACTAGTCTCTCCTTGCGATGGTATGCTCGTAAAGGGAGCTGTCGAAGGGGCCAAAAGGGTGGATAACGTGCTTTGAGGAACGGACAAACTGATGGCCACAGGTGTAAGCTGCTGTATATACGTGCTGTTCTCAACAGTGGTGTTTGAACCATCATAATCATAGTTGGTTGTGCTACCTTGATCACTGGGCCCGTCGAAAGGATTGCCGCTTTGATCATTCGGCATATCGAATGGGTTGATAGTGGGAGACATTGTTGAACCAGAAGATGTAGCACTGGCGTTAATGCCGGTAGGGTCCGGCAATAGCGCTTCAGTCGCAAATCCGAAGGTGAGAGTGGGGGGGTTGTCCGATATCGTCGCGTGTAGGCTGCTCGATATAGTATGTGATTGGTTCATGAGAGAAGTCGTATTAGTGACGCCTGGGCTGCTCAACATAATAAGAGTCTGAGTCGCAAGGCTAGTCGTTATAACGGAAGGTTGCGAGAACATATGTCGTCTGAAGAAATGAAATGAAATGAGTCAGACATGAATGGAGACGGGAAATGAAATTTTCTCTGACCGAGCTTGTCCCGGATGCTTCAGGCAGCCGCGAGTGAAGGAAAAAAAGACGTTTCCAGTGTACCAGAGAACATTGACCTAAATGAAGCGGCGAGAGGCGGGGCCTATGGAATCGTAGTCTGAAGGAAAATGGCTCCGAGTTTCAAATTAACTTCATCCAAAGCTGTCTGTTAACAACATGGCCAGGATAAGCCATATAATATACAGGACCGGTTGACTTAGACCGCGATGCCCCGTCCGTGGGTGGGCACTTCATAGTCAATGTTGGCGATAGCAGCCGATCAGAATGCACGTCAACCTTCTACTACTAAACTCAACTCAATTGCACTATCCGAGCTGGCACCTCAGGCTATAGGGTGATTTTAGGTAAAATATTAGGTGTGTGTTCGACAAAGTATTCAGAGACAAGATGGAAAGAATTAATCTGGCAATACTTCGCAATCAGGTCTTAGGGTAATCGGATTTGTATGTACCCGGCTTGAGGAGGGATCCCATCCAAGGCCAGACCCACATTTAAATATTGCACCCCGTAGATGGTGTTTCGGAACTCGCCAGCGCCCTAGAACCTCTAATTCAAGCAATCGCAAATGCGAAACCTATCCTTCAAAGCTAAATTTCACTCATCGCGCCGGAAACAACAACGCAGGGCCAAATTTCTCGTGCATCAAAGAGATCCCCTTTTCTCATCAAACCACAGCCCTGTACTATCCACATGCTTAAACCCTATCCTTTGAATTCACGATTATAAGTCCCGAACAGAGGATCCGCTTGGTGCAAGTCAAAAGTCTATTTGGCGAGAGGACGTGGAAACCTACCAGGCCGGGAACAACATCCTTAGTTCCGCCCTGCCAAGTCCTGAACGTCCCACTTGCTTAATTTGCACGTTGAACTTGAACCACCACCACCACCTTCCACATTTTGTGTGACTCCTATCATTCTCTCTCTCTCTCTCTTCCGGTAACATAATAACACTTCCTTTGTATAGGAGGTTTGTTTCGCTGCTACTCCTGTATAGCCCCGAGCCGCACACATTTGTTTGTGCTCCCAGCATTTCTGGTACTACCATGCTCACACCTGAGGATCACCTTCGCAAGAAACGAACTCATACCAAGACTAAAAAGGGCTGTAAAACTTGCAAAAGCATGTTCTTATTTGACTCTTGTGAAGTTCGGCCATTCTGACTGGAACTTTTTAGAGAGGCGAGTCAAGGTGCGTTTTTCAATTCTGTTTGTATACAGCGTCGTGATACTCTGGCTCTAGTGTGATCAAAATAGGTGATCCACGTTGTCACTTTCTGTATCTTACCCTAACTCCATCTTGACAACTAGTTTTCCATCATGTCTCAACTGCACGAAACGTGGCATACAGTGTGATTGGCCGGTATCACAAACAGGGACTGCCATCGAACACACAGCTTCATATCCTAATGGTCCTATCATTCAGCCTATTTTTTCCCAAGGACTTTCCCATTATGACCTTGAACTTCTCCACCACTTCACGACAACGACTGCTTTATCCCTTCTCGATGTCTACGGCATCGAGTCACCTCCAGTTCTTGATATCTATCAGAGATATGGGCCGAGATTGGCTCTGGCTCATCCGTTTCTCATGCATTCACTTCTCGCCCTATCAGCACTGCATCTTCACTGGCTAGTTCGAAAAAATAAACCTTCTACCAGCCCCTATTTTGCTCTTTCGTGCTATCACAGGGCACAAACGGTCAAAACCTACAACTCTTCGCAATGTGACGGAGTCAATAGTAGCGTATATGGTGGACTTTCAGATGCTCAGTTCCTCACAAATCTAATCCTTTCACTTCATGCCTTCTGCGATCTACTGGTTAGCCTTCCTGAACATACGCTTCCCACGCTGCCTTCGATCTACTGGTTCATCAATGGTCCAAAGTTGCTGGATAAATTTTATTGCACAGAAGATGGGCATACCCTGGTGGGACCGACATCTCCTGCATCGTCTCAAGGACAAGGACCAAGTGTCTATTTTCCTAATATCTCCTATGCACCTCACAGCTCGCTGACGTGTATGCCGTTATCCCCATTGTTATATTCCCTTCACACACCACATGCTGGGGCTCCAGATGACACTGAGCTGCTTTACCCAGACCCTCCAAACACTGCTCAGATATACGCAGACGCTGTTCACGCTCTACACGTTGGTTATCGACTTTTCTTCGAAAGACACGCACCAATGAGGGTTGTTATGATTTGGATGGCATCTATGATTCCGGGAGAGATTGCAAGGCTCCTTGCCCTACAACGCCCTCGGGCAATCGTAGTTTTTGTCCACGCTACAATCCTCCACCGATGGTGCCATCTTCGAGAGGCCCAGTGGTGGGAAATAGATCCTGAGCAGAGAACTGGTCAAGTGCGAGAGATGCTTCCGAGCGATTCTTGGAAGGAGTATTTGGACGCAAGTCTCCCCCGCGATGGTCTTCAGGGATATTAGGGGGGTTGGATCATAACGACGAAAATTAGCACTGCTGTTTGTTGAATCTCGGTATCGACTTTCTTAGTTATATGGATATTAGCTCAAGAAACTACCTTATATGTCATCCTAAGATACGATTCCGCATACAATACCGTACTAGCTCTTTCAATTGATATGAAGGGAATTGGAGCCCTTTTAACTAGCGTATATGATGTCCTCACTTTTCAGGTGGAGTCAGGTGGAATTGCTTGTCGAACCCAGAAACAATTTATGCTGATGCTTCTCCCTTTGGTTGAGAGGTGAGGAGGGATCACTGAAGCGTACCGACATCCTAGGCCAAAAGGTTGTTACCACTGTAACTACTGAGTAATATTCTATGTATTACTTAATTTCCTCCTATCTTCTTGTGAGCCTCGACGACGAAAATCCTGGTAAAAGGCATAAACCCGGCCTGGGCACCCCTTTTTAGAGGCGTTGCCTTTGGTTCTACTAACGATGGACGATTCTGTTGGAAATTAGCAAACACGCTGGCCGGCAGGTTTCCGGTCTTCCTGTAGCCCGCTTTTCACTAGTTACTTTACATTACATTTTCTTGCTCATTTCATTCTTTTACTCATTAATACACATTCTGAGTATCTTATCTAGTAGGTATAAAAGATCTAGAGTACCTACAATAAATACATCGAATTCTTTTCTCTTTCGGTCCCCCTAAAAGTTCAACAGGTTCTTCCCTCGGATTGAACGGTGTCTGGTTTACATGGAGAGTTTAAGGCGAGGCTGAGAGGCTCACTGAAACTCATCCTTCAGGAACATACGCTAATATTGCGTTTTTCCTTTCTCAGGCTTATTTCTTGTTTACATCCCTGTTACCACAAGATGCTACAAAGTCTTAATGTTAGAAATTTCCTTCACCCAACGGTCTCTAGTTCATATTATGTGATGAAATTTTTAGAGCTTTATGCTGTACAAGTTAGACATTCGTGGAACTAACCGTGTCTGACAGCCAAGCAACGTTCACTGTCCGAATTAGAAGTAATGAATATAGTACGCTCGCAAACCCAAAAATTCCATCTAAAACGAAGTTGTTCCTACCACTGCTACTCGCACCTTGCGTATGCAAAATGCTTGAATCTCGAATATGCTCTATGAATACCGAGGGGAGCGTTACCACATTGCTCCGAGTATAGGCTGTCTTTGTCGTGTGGGATCTTGTGGGATTTGGGGTCCAGTAGCCCAAAAATTAGTCCACAGATGTGCAGGGGGAAGCACTTCATAAAGTCGACAGGACCGAGAAAGCGTTCTCCGCCTTGCGCCAAATCTCAATCTACAGTTATGCTTAAAAGGAGAGTTCCAATCAAGTCATTAAGAACCGTGCTCGAAGCTTGACAGTGTCGCTTTGAACTACTGTACACATATTAAGCAGATGGAATAGACGATGTAATCAGGGTCTGTGAGCCCGATGATCCACTGATAGGGGCCAAGGAAGGAAAGGCAGGAGATGTAGGTTGTTGGAGAGGTGTACCGTTCTCGACAGCGATGTTCGAACTGGAGGAATAAGCACTGCTTAAGCGTCCTCCAAAATTATTGGCATTTTCGCTCGTCGCGCCGCCTAGATTATTAGGACCGTTGAAAGGGTTCATTGTGGGAAGTCCGATGGTTAAAGTGGGCGAGGCAGTTGCAATTTTGGTGTCTGAAACCGGTTCTACCGTCGGGATACCAGTCGGAAGTGATGTTCTCGTGCTGGAGTGATGGAATATGGCTGTCCTTGCTTTGTGGTGTTGGAAGCAGGGAATAATAGCATAGGGGGGTATGAGTTCAGTCCAAAAAATGGACTTGAAGGTGTACCAGGAGGCCAAGCTAAGCCCGTGCTAACACCAGTAAAGCCTGAAGTCGAGAAACATTCATTTCCTGGCCCGAAATTCAATCGACAGCCACATGTAAAAGCAGATTTCCAATGAAAGCACAAAGAACTGCACTCAGCACATGTCTTTGCGATCTCAAACCGCTGTAAATATAGTCAGCAAATGGAAATGCGTATTTGTAAAGTTACATACTTGGATAACGAAGGGATGGACGCTTCCGGTTCTGGCGTGTTTAAATCGGAAGAAGAAATCGTAGGAGGAGTCTGTAAGCCCAATAATGCGCTGAGAGTGGGAGAAGATGATCCAAACGCAGAGGATGTGATCCCATTGCTGAGAATCTCAGTAGTGGGATTTGAACTGGAGGAATCTGAACTGCCTGAACTTTCTCCTGGAATAATGGGGTCCTCTTTGGATGGCCCCCCTTGACGATTGGGGTCGTTGAAAGAGTTCACATTCGGGAACCCGATTGATGCTGTGGGTGAAGCACTTATACTGGGAAGGTCCGAAGTTGGTTCTGCTGTTGGAAATCCAATTGAGACAGTTTTGACTCGAGTATTGGTCGAAAGCGGAGTGGTCGTGCTGGAGCTGTGGAACACGGCGGGTGTCCGAGTCGTAAAAGTGCTGGTAACCGTAGAAAGACTCTGGGACATGTTTTCCCTGAAAGAAGGAATGAATGACTTGAGATGAGGCTCAAATTTATAGAAAAAATAATCCTCATACAATAGAGTCCAGATTATCCCAGAAAACTTTATGGAGGAGGGGAGTACAATTGTCCAAAGAGAGGCAGGAGGTGAAGGACGAGGGCAGGCAGTTCTCGGAATTCGAAACAGTCAACCGCCACTGCAATGTCGGAGAATTCCGTGGACCAGCATTAAGCTTCGCTACGTTATGTTAGGGTCTTCGACAATGCCCGCTTGAAGCCGGGAGTCAAGAGGTGAAGGAAGAAGGCAAGCGAGCATTTAGATTTCCTGAACTCTGGTCCTGCGCCACAATCTCGGTGAATTCTAATTTTTGATGAAGGAATAATAATATCTCACCCTCATTCTAAAATTTATCGGATTCTGAAATGCCCAACGAAAATTGGAGAAGGTAGGCGAGGATACTGGTTTGAGAATAGCAACTCAGCTTTCGACTCGGATTCCCTTGTATCACTAATCGCCATTAGTCTTCTCGTAAGTCCATCCAACAGCTTGAACCTTTTCTCACGCGAATCCTATCCTGGGCCAATCGCGTCAGAGAGCGAGACGACTCGGGAATTCATGATCGCCGGCGAAGTGCCGTGAGCCTTCAGCTCCTCATTCGCTTTTGAGGAACCTTCCGCTCTTTTTTTTGTATTGTCTTGTATCTAGTTTACCCATTATTCCATTGTCTCAGCCCCTTTGAGGCGAGGTCTGGTTGAAACTTGAGGATACGAACTCGAGAATATTACAGGTGTATGGGAATTTCTTTTCATAACATAAAAAATACCACTCCTGCTACTATGCATGGCAATAGCATAATAACAAACAAGTATTCGTATTCCCGTAGGTTCATCAAATTCCCCTCTCTTTGACATACATACCCGTTCCAGTGTGAAACGTACCGATCTGCTCCATGTATTGATCAACTTGCTCCGCCCGTAAGCGTGAACAACATCGGGCTAGTCAGACAGTAGTGGTGGTCCAAAACCAAGTTTTCATTAGGGTGACTCGAGCGTGACTACAACCTCTATACTCGAAATAGGACGTCAGACGAGCCAAAGGCTGATCAGTATATATATGCTCTCGCCAAGTCATCACATTTGGAGGTCGGAGCACAGTGGATAATGGTAACTGCCTTTGAGTCCATGCAATGGCCAGCGGCAGCCGTTGGAAAGCGAAGAGAATGTGCTGAGAGCTCTTCCTTAGGCTCAAACCTCAAGTGGCAAGCATAGTTAGAAGAAGGGTGCCAACAAAGACAATAAGTACAGCACCAACACCTCCTTTTTCGGCCTTGAATTGCTGCAAGTTCTTGGTCAAAATCCGAGTGAGAACTGAAATGATAAATACTGGGATCTTACCGCAGAATTAGTCTCTTCTTGTTGTGCTGCGCTTGCAGAGGGAGCTGCTGGAGGAATATGCAAGCTGGATAATTGGCTTTGAACAACCGGCCAAGTGACAGCAACAGATGTAAACTGCTGTAGCTGAGTGTTGTTTGAACCGGTAGAACCAAAGGTGGAAGATCTTTCTCTTAAACTATCATATTCTTTGTTGGTTATACCACCTTGATCTCTGGACCTGTCGAACGGATTAACATTGGGGGACCCAATCGACACAGAAGATATGGCACTCGCACTGCTGCCTGTAGGGGATGGCAATACGGTGTACCCCACCGGACAAAAATCAAGAGTTGTGCGCAAATCCTGCATGATCACACATGATCATGCATGATCATGCAGGATCCTGCAGGATCATACAAATACACAACCCAATGATACATGATCATGCAGGATCATGTCCTTGTGTTGAATTTCAAGATCACACATGATCATGCGTGATCTTGTATCACACAAGCGGGGTATGAGATCATGTGTGATCATCCATGATCACATAAGATTACATTTAGTTGTGAGGGTCCTATAAAGCCATTCATTTTCTCTTAAAATTGGACATGTTTAGTAGCCTGTTTATACATAAATTAAATCAAAAATTAATTCTCTCCTCTTGCTGTCATGACAGACAGTGTCAGGATGTTGGATCAGCTACGCTCCAGCTATCACTCCCTCTCCGCTATAGTTCAAGAAGGAGTCCATGCTTTTGCGGGCAATGAGAATCGCCTAGCAATGTTACGTGAAGATGTGCTCGCCTATATGCAATATGCTGAAGGAATCAGGGGGATCTTGGTTTGACTCTAAACCTTTTGTGGTTAGAAACGGAGTTTAAATGTGAACAAAACAGGGACCGGACGTACTCACACAACAAGAATACGCTGAGCTTGAGCATGCAACCCATGCGTGGCTACTTCAAATTGATACAGAGGCCCAAAAGGCCCAGGACGTTGCTGACGGTAACCGACCAGAAGTGGCTTACAAGGCATCGACAGGGAAGCGAGGACGCCCAAAGATAGAAGTCCATCCAGGACTTCTAGCAGAAGGATTTGATCTGCGTGGAGGTCCATCGACTCTCACTGGAGTCTTTGGAGGAGTGTCGTCAAGGACTTTACGACGACGAGCCATTGAATACGGGATTGCAGTCCCAGGTCCGCCCGTATATGTCAACTACTCTGAGGGCAACGGCTCAACTCGTCGTGTTTACAACTCTTCAACCCCTCTGGTATCCACTCTAACCGACGAGCAAGTCGACGAGCTCATGCATCAGACACTTGAGACATTTCCTGCCTTTGGTATCCGCATGATCCAAGGACGCTTCGAAGGAGATGGTCACAGACTCCCAAGATCGCGCATTGAGGCCAGCTATGCTCGGGTTGTTGGAGCTCCTTGAAACAGGTTTGGAGACCGTCGCATTCAACGTGGACCATACAAAGTGGCTGGACCAAACTCCCTTTGGCACAATGACGGACAGCACAGTAAGTATTCACGTGGTCCGACGTTATCATTCTAATAACTGATGTTACAAGGCTTAATACAATGGAAGATCGTGATACATGCCTTTATCGACGGCTTTAGCAGGCTAGTTACAGGGATCCACGCCAACAACAACAATCGTGGTGAGAGTGTTTTGACTCTTTTTGAGGAAGCACGTGCAGCCCATGGCACACCCAGCAGAGTAAGGGGGGACCACAGAGTAGAGAACTTGCTTGTTGCAGCAATGATGGAGTATTTACGAGGGATGGACCGCTCTTCATACATCTTTGGAAAGTGAGTCCATCTGCTAATATTTCGATGACCGGAGCCTTACTTATTGTTTACTACAGAAGTGTTCATAATATTCGGGTTGAACATCTCTGGTACGACGTCACTCAAGGATTTGGTGCCAAGTGGAAAAAATTCTTCTTCGCGCTGGAGCTTCATCACGGTCTCAGCCCTGACAACACTGCACACCTTTGGCTGCTCCATTTCCTTTTTTTACAGTCCATTGATCAGGATGCACAGGAGTGGGCAGAAAGCTGGAACAACCATAGACTTCAACTCCAGAATGCGAGAGACCGCTCACCAAGAGATCTCTTCATTTTTGGAATGGTAGAGAATGGGATCCGTGGATTTGAGCTGGGTCAGGAACCTGAAGAGGACGTTATTACAGACCCTGAAGTCTATGGAGTTGATTGGGAGGACTTACACAACCCAACGCTCTTGTCCCATCTTGAGGATGAAAATCCTGGCGCCCAAGCGGAAAGCAACCCATTCGGCACAGTGACGTCTCACCTGCCTGGGGTTGAGGTAGTTCCTCCGGACTGTCCCCTTCAGCGGGAGCAGGTCAGGATGCTGGAGGAAACACTGCGGACCGAGTTTAACCATAGGCACGTGAGAAACATGGACATAAGGAGAAGTATATGGACAAGAGCTTTAGGAATATGTAACGTTTTGTATGTAGACATGTAACTCGGAGACTTGGAGATTTACGACAGTCAAGTTTTAGCTACGTAATGTAAGGTCAAAGCTCACGGGCGAATAAATGTAAGGCTGGCGCTTCCTACAGTTCCACCTGTAGCTTATATACGGTCATTGTATCAGCGAACACAAGCTTCGCTGATATGTTCCTTTTATGGTGTAACGGGTAACGCATGACCGTGTGGCCCTCTTACAATAAAGCGGACACAAGAACATCAAAGAGAAAGATAGGTAAGGTGTTAAATGAGCGGGGAGTACAAAGGGAATCGTGTGGTTAGCTATGGAGTTTCAAAATCGTCCTTTTCTCTTTGAGCTATGTAAGTATCAAGCCTCTCAAAGTATCCTCCTGGATTTATCCAATGGCCCTGAGAAGAGGTTGTTGCGATGCCAATGGCAGAATGCATTCCTCCAGCAGATGCCAAGTTCTTGTCGCGGTCTACCATGATCTTCATTGCCTCAAAAACCATCTGGATCCCATGAGGGCGCGGGGGAAGCGAGGGTAAATCTTCAAGTCTGTTCAGCCGTTTTATAATTTTGTTGTAAAACGTTCGCTTGGCTGCCAAACGCGAGGCGGGTTGGATACCTGTGGCAGCTTCAATATCTGCAATAACCACAGAAACGAACTCTCCATTGTAGTCAACGAATGCTTCTGAGAATGAACTTCTGGTAGTTGGCTCCATGGACAATTGTTCTGCGATGGCAACAACTCGGATAATGGTCTGACATGCCTTGTAGGGGTATGATGAGCCTGGATGAGATTTGACTTGTCGAATTTTTTCAAGATCTTCCAGATAATACTCTTTCACGCACTCGACAGCTGCAGGTCCAATGTCTGTAGCTGTAGCGGGTGCGTTGGAAGAAGCTGTGACATCAGTGCTAGAACCGGCAGCTTGCTCGCCAAGATGGTGGAAAGGGAGATGGGGCTGGAGGGTTCGGGGTGGACTAGGAGATCTAGGCGAGTGAAACTATGAATGATTAATAAAAACTGCAGAGCAGTAAGTTGTTGAACGCACCAGGTCCTTATGAAAGAGGTAAACAAGAACAGTGTCTTGGTGTTCTTGGTAACCACATTGACAAAGAAGGCGGTTGAGGGCAGTGTCATGGATTGCAAGGGCCAGGAAGTGAACCGCTGGGGGGTTCTGTCCTGCAATATCAGCTGGGTTTCCAGGGAACTCAACAAATTCGCAAGTATCACAGTCCTTCCTATTCCTGAGGTCTAAGTAAGTCCTCGAAGTGCCAAGGCGGTATTGGGTATAGGTTGCATTTTGTTGGATGGATGCAATGGTGGACTGTTGTGGAACAAGCTTTTTCTTTATTCTTTTCCCTTTTCATTTCTATTTCCCGATCATGTGATGAATTGAGTCCTGGGTTACATGTGTTAGTATTGGGCAGGCTGAGGCTGCGCTCATTACAGGCTTTCTTCATGGACTATTGGTTGTTCTTCATTGTTGTTTCCGATTATGTTTCACTTATTGTTTCATGGAGCATCCTTGTGTTTACCTTACTGTTTCCTATTACTTTCTCATTGCTTTACTTATGGAGGCTACGCCTCATTACTTATGACTCCTTTATGCATGTTAGTACGTATGACTCATTGTGGACTATATAAGTAGTTGTAGTTACAGTTGTATTCTTTAGCTTGTAGCTAGTCAATCTGACTACCTTGAGCCACACTCTCTCTTCCTTCCTCAGACGTTGTATTGTTTGAGAGCTTCCTCCTGGTCATTCCACGACATAAGCTACAAGCTCCCTCTCTCACTACTTCACAACGTCCTCTCCCAACCTACTTTTCTATCGCTCACCTAAGCGAACCCCTTCCCCTCCTACTCCTCCCTCCAAATCTCTTTCTTCACCTTCATCACTCTCTTTATCAGACATGGCCCACCAAACAGGATCAGATCACGAAGATGACATCAACCCCAGGTTCCCAGGACTCTTAGGTTCAGAAGACCCTCCCCGTTCCTCTAGTTCAAAAGGGAAACAGAAGGATGACTCACCTCCCAAGGGAACTGGAGATCTTACCCAAGGAGAACTGATCACACTCATGGCCACTGCCGTCACTACTGCACTAAACCTCCAAAAATCCACTTCCACCCCTACTCCTTCTGCTTCCAGAAGAAACTTTGTTGCTCAACCAGCAGACTTCGACGGAAAAAGAGAACACTATGACGCCTTCGACCAG
>JAJTUO010000210.1:0-37030 GCA_021399455.1 Flagelloscypha sp. PMI_526
CGTCTGGTGTCTAACGATGTTGTATAGACGAGCGAAGAACCTGAAGGCATTATTAACACAAGAAAAGGAACGCGATGCAAGAGAGAGAGATGCAAGAAGGCTTGCACGAGACGCGGTGAACGCTGTAGGGAGTGAAGCAGTCGACACTGACGGCGAAGCAATGGAAGTAGATGCACCGACCTCAGCTGAATCTGCACCTTCAGATGAGCCCTCTACCTTGCCACTTCGCGACACATCAAGCTCCACCGGTAATGTGACACCAATTACAATCCCAGGTGGTTATCTAGAAGGCGAGGAAGATCCTCCGACATACGCCTCTATTGAAGCTCCTCCTTTCTCTTCCTCAATTACGGTGGTGTGATATCACTGGACTAGAGGTACGCTTGTTGCCCCTTCTCTCAACCGCTCCGAGTTTCACAGTCAATGAAGGGACCATACACTGACCCCTCTACTGGGTTACGGTACCACGACAGACATGTTTATGGTGTTGTAAAATCTCTGGTCCTGTTTTGTCCATCATCTTCTACTCTAGGCTGACAATTTATTCAGAATATGCCCCATGCGCGGAACTATTTGGCTGGTGAGTATCGTCGCTGTCCTCTTCTCGCTGTAAGCTTAGCATTTTTTAGCGCGAGGAGTAGCTAGTGTTGTCAAGTAACTTGGGGTAATCCATGGAAAGAAACAAAGGGCAAAGTGTTGATGAGGCTGCTGAATGTCTTTGACCTCTTCTCTGCCCAAACTTTGGGATCAAAGTCCTAGTCTGTTGCTATGCTAGACCATATTGTAAACGAATTTACATGGAGAATTTTTAAAAAGCTCCTAGCACCGGGGCTTCCCCAGCTGTAGCATCTAATGTCTAGAGACCAAGAACAAGTTCCAAGTGACATATCAGCTCCCGCCCTCTCAGGGATCTTGCACTTGTCCTCGCCACCATCTCCCTGTTCTCATTCTCGATTTTATCGCAATGTCCGGACAAGGAGCTCGAGAAAACATCTTCGCCACTCGAATGGCGTTGACTAACACCAAGCTGCGGCTTAAAGGTGCACAAACAGGTTACTTGTCCCCCATCTTTGGTCGTCGCCACATCTGGAATGGATTCTTACTCTGTGATCTACATAGGACACTCTTTGCTAGCCAAAAAGAGAGATGCGCTTACTACTCGATTTCGTAGTATATTGAAGAAAGTGGACGAGGTAGGACTCGAGTTGCAGTTGATTGTTACGCCGATCTTCAAGGTTTGCATCTCTAGGCAAAACGAAAGATGGGACGGGTTATGCAGTTAGCGTCATTCTCAATGGCAGAAGTTACATATGCTACTGGCGATATCTCTTATCTGGTTCAAGAGCAAGGTATGATTCACTTATGCAGTCCATCCGCCACCATTGTTCATGTTTCTCATCCTTCTTAATTCAAATAGCGAAACAAGCAGCTTTTAAAGTAAAAGCGAAACAAGAAAATGTTTCTGGAGTTGTAATTCCTGCATTTGAAGTCGATCGGGTTGCTGGTTCTGGTACGCAGCATCAAAGAGCCCCCGGCCAAATCACTCTGATCATATTGGGCTTTCAGACTTTAATCTGACAGGTCTTGGTCGTGGAGGACAGCAAGTTCTCCGTGCCAGAGAGGTTTATGCTCAAGCTCTTACTACTCTTGTGGAGCTTGCATCCTTGCAAACAGCATTCACCATCCTTGACGAGGTCATTCGAGCGACAAATCGACGAGTAAATGCCATCGAGCACGTTGTAATTCCTCGACTAGAAAATACGATCAAATACATCATGAGCGAGCTTGACGAAATGGACCGTGAAGAATTCTTCAGGTACAGCTATTTCTCGAGGCATTCCATCTTTTTCTGAGTCCTTATATTCTCCGTATAGATTAAAGAAAGTTCAAGGAAAGAAGAAGAGAGATAACGCCACCCGTGATGAGGAAAGGGAACGTGAGATACAGGCGCAAGCGTTGCAGGATGGTATACCTGAGGAGTTGTTTGAAGAGGGCGGTGAGAGCAACCTGCTCGGGACGAAAGATGACGATGTCATCTTCTAAGCTACAGATAATTCTTCCCCGTTCTGAATTGACTAAACGTTTACGAGCACCACACGATACCATGTTTCAATAATTCTCATATAATTTACGTGCCAAAACACGCTTATTCGGAAATTTACTATGAATAACCATGGATGAAATAATCCATAGAATTGACGAGAGGTCAGAACTTCCTGAGACGGTAAAATATCCAGGTTTTAAGGGAAGAGGGAACGAAGAGGGGCTACATGACGAAAGAATGGATAGCAGGATGTTTTGCGGAAGGGAACAAACTCACAGCACTTCAGACTTTAAGAGAAAATTTTCTGCTTCTATGATATGACAAGTACCCCAGATGAGAACGTAGGACAGCACAAAATGAGGAAGTAGATGAAATGCGCAGCCAAGGAGCCAAGGGGCCACAGCCACTGCGACTCCTTCTTCACTACTACCATCATGGCTGACCGTGACCCACACACTGCTGGCCAGTACGGCGGTCCTCAAACCGCACACGACGACTTCAATCCATACGAACAACCAAGGTTCAACTCTTACGACCAACATCCGAGTTCAACCTATCCACCTTCGAATCCAAGCTATCAAGATCGTTCTGCTGAGAAATATACGCCTTATAGAGACGAACCACTCCCGGAAAGAGAAGACGAGAGCTACAATGTCTATAGCAATAGCAGTCGCAGCGATGTCCAGCGAAACAATTCACGGCTCTCGCACCGATCTGTACCACGCTCAGAAGGTGGGCGGAGTGGCTTCGATGCTGGAGAGTTCAATACTGGGAAGTAAGTTAATTTCCTCCACTATTTTGTATTTTTAACTCATTTGTGCTCTAGGAATGACAATCTATGGAAGAAGGGTGGTGGAGCACGTTGCGCATGTCGATTTTGCGGATGCACGCTTCTCAGCTTCTTGCTACTTCTCTTTAGTATTGTCGGAGCTTTGGCACTGGTACGTATGGTTTCTCGTGTTTATATTTAGCTATTCATCTGACTCCCAACAGTATATCAAGCCCCCTGCAGTCACCATTGGTAGTGTTCAGACCCGCTCTGAAGGTGGCAGTGTCGTCAACATGCAAGACGACGGCATTATTGTGAATCTAGGCTTGAACATAACGTATATTTCTAATTAATCCTCTTGTTAATTTTGCTCATTCAAAATTCAGTGTCAAGAACCCTAATTACTTCAACGTTAATTTCCAAAAGATTGAGGCCAAGGTATTATTTCCCTGATCGACCGGAATTCTCCTCCTCATTAGTTCTTGCAGCTCATCTATCCAATCAACAACACCCCTATTGGCGGTGGAAATGCTACCAATGTCAACTTCCCGGGAGGTGGCGTGAATAAAACATACGAGTTCCCGCTGGAGATCCAATACAAGACAGCCTCCGATCCTAATAGTGCAGTCCTCATTGATCTTGCCAAGAAGTGTGGGCTGCTCGGAAGCAAGGAGAAATTGACTCTCAACTATCAAGTCACGGTGCGTCTAGCTGACATTTATTCCAAGATAGTACTGAGTATTTGTCAGGTCGGGATTAAGGTTCTGTTCATTACCGTATCGCCGACCATATCCAACTCTGTTTCGCTCGACTGTCCGATTGACGGCGCTGCGCTCAGTGGAATGTTGGGCGGTACTCTTGGCAGCCTGCTTGGATCATCATAAACTGGACTTTCACGTTACGGCCATATGGACCACTTTTTTGCTTACTATTTAATCCGACTCATGCCTCCGTCCGTGCTATCTTACAGTTCGTATATCCATCTGCATATCATGTAGCCATACAGTTGCATCTCAATTTCTGCTTGGTTTATATCGCATGTCAATGACTGATACGGTGTTTTGTTGGACACCGATCTCCCTTTGTCTTAATCACAGAATTTGAGAATATTGGCCATTAGCAAAGTGAACCAAGCGTAGAGACAAGGACCGGACGTAATGATGACCTTCAAAACAAATCCCAGTTCTTCATTCTCGTAAAATAATAAATATCTAAATAAATTACATCGCACCCTCCATCTAAATCTTTTCATACTCAAGGGAAGGGATCCGAGAGGGAGCCAGAGGGCTGACCGTTGAAACTACAGTCGAGTTGGAACCCATTGTCAAAGTTTTGGCCGAAGACGTCGTTGATACCAGTGCTAATGGTGAGAGCATCCGCTGGAACAATACCGCAAATGTCACCACCCCTACGAAGGTAGGTCAGAAAGAGAAGCATGTGAGATAGAATGAGATGAATAACTCACTCGAAGAGCTTGCATTCCGTGTTGTCGGGAATAGTAATCTGTGCCAGCCTGGAACCAGGGGATCCGCTACCGAAGCAGTTCTGAGGCTCTGCACCACCCAAGACGAGTGTGTCAGTGGTAGTAGTGCCATCGTCGTTGAACAGAAGGAACTCAATCTAACAAGTTTACTACATCAGCAACGACTCTTTTAAAACCGGATGTACTTACCTCTCCATCGTTTGCAGCAGCAGATGTGGCCGTAGCAGTCTCCACGTTGTTCTGCGCAGCCAGTTGGGCAGAAAGAACAGGCCCATCGGGGAAAGGGTTCGAAAGGGAACCAGAAGGCTGGCCATTGACGCTGCAGTCGAGCTGGAAAGAAAAGTTGAAGCCTTTGTCAGAGAGGTCGGTAGTCCCGGTCTTGAGCGTAATAGCATTGGCTGGTACGAGACCACAAATGTCACCGCCCCTATCGCTTATGGTGAGCTCTGATGTCAGAAGAAGCAGGCTAAAGGACCAACTTGAAGATTTGGCATTCAGTATTGGCTGGAAGAGTCATGTCCACTAAAGGACCGCTACTACCAAAGCAGTTTTGAGGCTCTTCGCCACCCAAAACAAGGTTGTCTTCGGTAATTGAGCCATCAGCCTCACGGACACGGAAGGTAATCTTTCAAGGTGCTGGATTAGTACACAAAGTCAAGAGGGTGTAAATGTAACAAACCTCTCCATCATTAGGAACTCCAGCTTGGCGAAGCGCAATGGGGGCAGCATAAGCGAGAAGAGGGAGAGCCGAAATGGTGAAGGAATAGAAGTGCATCGTAAAAAGTGGAAAAAAAGAGAAGAAGAAAAGAAGGGCAACCGTGGCCGTAAGATAGTTGAGAAGGGAAAGGAAGAGACGCGCTGCGACTTGAAGAATTGCTTCGAGCAATTAACTTCCTTAAGTACTTTGATCAAAGCAGGCAGGGTACCGAGCACGGAACTACATTGAGTGCCAAGAGAGTGCAAAAGTACATTTCCCGTGACATCAAGAGATCAAGAACACGCCGAGCTGAGGTCGGCTGTTTACATTAGAACACTCCGAAAGCAAAGAATGGAATACTCATGATGTGGCCGTCAAGGGTAAGCTCATTCCGTTTTGACGCTCGTTCAAGTTCTTTGGACCACTACTGCCTACCAACCCCAACATCTTGACGGGTGAAGAAAGAAATTTTGCCATGGCTCGTCTCTCTTTTCAAGAATCAGTGAACAATTTTCGGAATATCTCGCTCGTCTCGTTCATCTAGCGACCACCCAAATCAAAATCATAGCACAGTAGCATAGGTCTTAGCCACTCCGAGTCGGTATTATAAGCATCTTGCAATGTCATGTGTGGTTTTTGACTTCAGGTTTCCAGTACGGTTAACGACTTCCGTGATTTTGTTTGGGAGGAAGCCCTTCTGGATAAAATTGCGCTTTTGTGCACTCAGTGCTTCGGGCTCGACTTGTGACTTTTGTGTTACACTAGATCTGGAGTACTCTCCGAGTTTATTTTCTTTGAGATTCAATGATTCCACCATGAGGTGTTGCTTCACGACAGCGGCTTCAGGACTTACAAAATTATGGGAAGGCATTGAATCTAGATATACCAGTGCTTCAAATTGCTCATTTCCAGCTTGGTCCCTTGTTGGTTCCACTGTAGACTGTCGTTTTCAACGGCTTATTACTCTCGTTTTTAGCGCTTGTGCTTCCGGGTTGAAGAGACACTCAATGATCGTCAGTGAGCCAGAGTTCACGGGGAACCGATTTCTTGTGGTCTTAAATCCATGCCGAGCGGGTATGATTTCGATCCCACCATCAGCACACTAATCCTAACTATAAAGGTTTCATGACCACAAGGTGTCAGAGTCGTGGTGGCATGTCAAGTGGACCAACAAATCCCCCAAGCCAAGTAATTGATCCTTTCAAAATTTTCTCATTTGTTTCCACTATATGTAAAGAAAAGCTAGATTCCACTGATTCAAATGGAAAAGAAAATGGTCGTCTAGACACGGGCTGATCGCCTCTTGACACCCTCAATAGCTCGTTTGCGGTAGAAGTCAAGGGACCTCCTGCCGTTGACATTAGCGTCCGCGAATCCTAGCGCCGTATTGAAATCGATGGCGGTCTGAGCGTTACGCTGGGCAGGATCAACTTTGGCTTTCGCAGCAAGGCAGGCGTCCTTCGCAGCTTGATTCGCAGCACAGACATTGGCTAAAAATCGTGAGTGGCCGGACGCTACATAAAGGCAAAGAAGGAGCTCACTCAGCTGGTCGCAAATGCGGTTGACAATAATGGCGGGATTCAAAGCTTCCTGTTGACCGGTGGCGACAAGAGGGTCAATCGCTTGGAATGTAAACTCTGTCGCGGGTCTTCCACCAAGACCACCGACGAACTTCATGGTGGGTACACATTTGCCTAAAGAGTTGAGTTAAAAAGGAGGGAAAACACTAAATTGAATGTAAAATACTGACCGAAGTCGAGACCAGCAATTGTAGACTTCTGAACATTCGGGTTGGCATTAGCCGCCGCAGTGTCGGCCGCTGCCTGCGTTGTAGCCGGATCGAAAGCATCAGCAAAGCCCAATGCCGTGTTGAAATCAACGGCCGTCTGGGCATTCTTTTGGGCAGGGTCGACCTTGGCTTTGGCAGCAAGGCAAGCGTCTTTGGCAGCTTGGTTGGCCTCGCAAACGTTAGCTAGAACTAGGAGTCAAAAACAGAAGGAAATTGAAATATGAGCAGATACTGACTGAGTTGATCGCAAACGCGGTTAACGATGATAGCAGGGTTCAATGCTTCCTGTTGGCCCTTAGAGACCAAGGGGTCAATCGCCTGGAATGTGAACTCTGTTGCAGGCCGCCCACCAAGTCCACCTTCGAACTTGATGGCAGGGCTACATTTGCCGAAATCCAGTCCTGCAATGGTAGATGCGGTAGCTCCGCCCGTGGAAGCGTCACCAGTGGCAGCACCGGAATCGGCGTTGTTCTGGGTAGCATCGCCAGCTGCAGCTGTAGCGGTGGCGGAGGCACTGGCACTAGCGCTAGCAGAAGCCGTACCTGTAACAGTAACCGTCACAGGTGTAGGGCATTGGGCAGCATCGCCGGCAGCAGCAGAAGTCGTTTCAGCAGCAGCAGAGGACGAAGCGGTCGCACCAGCATCAGCTGCAGATGAGCTATCTGCAGCGCCGTTATTTACGGGGGCAGCTCCACCAGCGAGCTCTTCACCAGTGGGGCCAGCGGCACCATCGAGACCTTTGGTATCGAAGTTGGTAAAACCTTGGGCGGCGAGAACTTGAGCAACAGAAAGGCCTGTTGCATCAAAAGGAGTCTTTTGCGACGTGGCGGAGAGCGCATTGGCTTTATCGGCGTCTGTAACAGCGGGGTCGACTAAAGGAGTAATACCACGAAGGGCCTCTGTCTTTGGCAAGGACGCGTCATTGCAAAATGTGGGTTTGTCGGTAACTAGGAAATGGATGAGCACAGAAGTAGATACAAGAAACAATAGAGTCGAAGAAATTATCCGCCCAAAAAGATAGCAATGAGGACAGAGGTCTTTCTGCTAGCCGCTAGCTACATAAGACAAGTTGTAGAAGACTACACGTCTCCCATAAAGACAATTTCGTATCTCATATTTGGGCACGCGAGATTTCCAAATAACCTGAGAGATTGGCAGAAAAGCTTACCGAACGGATTGAAATTCTGCTCCGCGGCAACTAGGCCAATCGCGGCAGCCACTGCATCAGCACCAGTACCCAGTTGGTCGATGATACTGTCAGCCGTTTGCAGCTTAGCGCATGGATTCGCTGCAGCGAGGAGGGTCGAAATAGCTCCTTCAGAAGGATGAGCACCGAGAATAAATGACGTTCAAGATAGTGTACCTCCAGCAATGGTCGCTGCAACACCTGGTCCTCCTCCAGAGGTAACTTGAGAAATAGCCTGGATTGGAACTTGTTCCTAACGAATGATGAGCTACTGATTCAGCTGGAGACGGATATGGGAGATTTACTTGTCCGAAGCTATACACAACTGTTAATTTTTAATCACAACGAGACAAATGAGACGCTTACCGGGCCTCGACATAAGCGATGGCAGCAGCAAGAAGAATGGCCTTGGAGAACATGTTCAAGAGAATGTCGACGAAAAGAAGGGCGACCGGGCCAAGAAAGAGTGAAAGAAGTGAAAAAAAAAGAACGGAAAACTGAAAAGGATGGAAAAGGGTGGGAAGTGAAGACTACTCAAGTGCGGGCTGGCTGGATTATATATATTCGGTAGAGAAAAGCTCCGCCCTGTTGGTTACAGGCACCGAGAGAACAACAACTGGGCATCTGATGGTGCAAGTTCGGACCACGTTTCTGGCTGGAGGGCAATCGGATCACTCGTTCCTTCTGGGCTACAAAGAGATTTTTTCCGGTAATTTTTTCAAGCCACTGTCTCAGCTTTTATAGCTAAATATGCTACCAAAAATCCTCGATTCTTCTCTGCAATATTATTCGACCTTCTAGCGCGGTCACAGAAAGTTTTTGTCATTCTAATTTCTCAGCCACTTTTTGTGGAATTAGAAAAGAAAGCATCTGGATGAAACGATATGGATGTGACCAAGAATAAGATGTATACAGCAAGTTATATTAATCCTGTCGCATTCATGCGCGTTGAGAAGTACTGGTGGTGCGACGTTGGACGAGATAGGGGATTCTGACTTACATAAATTCTTTTCGATGTTCTCCACCGGAAACAATGTTTTCCATCCAACTCAAGCTTTGAATACTAACCAAGGAGTTATAATATTGATTGGCTCAAATGTAGCATTAGTACCACGTTCCAGCGGCCGACACAAGACAAGTCTATTGGCGTTTGCGTTTACCGTTCATGCATACATCCAGGTGTAAACTTAGTCCCTCCAATCCTTTGGATTTAAGTTATGACCATCTAAAAGCCTGTGCTTAGAAGTACATTTTCACAATATTGAACTCACTTTGGTTAGAAGCATTCCTCAGTGCCGTTTCATGATCTTTGTCCACCACTGTTAATTGCCTCTAGAGACATTTCCTCAGCACCGTTCCCTTGAAACATCTTCGCTTCTGGTTCAGAATTCATCGTCAGTGTGTCGATGCAGCCACCATTTTGCCAAGCCTAACTTTCTCCGATACTTAGTTACGGCTTGTTCATCGCCAACTTCTTATGATCTCCGAGGTTGTTCCTAGCCTCCGACCGTGAGCGCATCCACAATTACAAACAGCACTCATACTCGCCCTGACATTAATAAAGGCTCATGAAACTTGCCACAGTGGCACCTTGAACCGATTTTCAGCGAAGTAGTTTGCTTCCTCCTTCGCTGGACGACTTGAAGGACGTGATGCCGCGTGTACTATCCCGACGATATGAAGGTTGACCAGGTTACCATAGGACACATCGATCGCATGGCATACCTTGAATCTATGACGACTCGAGGAGGAACAAGGCTTATTTATTTATTCTCGTTTCATCTCATTTTTGAATTTGGTATCTCGGAGTCGGAGCAGTCAGAGGCGGCGATTTCATTTTGAATCGAGGCATATAGCAGATCGGAACACAAAGGATCATGAAATAATTTTTGGCATTGTTCTCGTGCCAAAAGCTACCGAGAATTTTATCTCCTCATACATAGCTATCCCCTTGACATTAGTGACACTGCTAGAGGTTGCAAAAGTGAATTGATTCCAGATATAAGTACATTACTTTTCGGCTGAGTGATTCTGTAGCAAGATAAATGGGAAATGAGACGTGGTATGTGTATTTGCAGCATATGTGTGAGCGTGTATGTTTATGTGAGCGAGGGAGAAAATAAAGTTCGTAGATGAGGCTAAATTGGAAGTGCCCAGGAGGAGCAGATAACCTCAGGCACTCACTGCCGAGGTCTTGGGGACCGCCCCGTTAATGCCATTAATACCACCGACCTTTGAATCGTGGCCATTGACGATGTCGAATACTGGGCTTCCCCAACCTTCACCCTGACTTACAAGCTCTTTCCGTTCGGTAGTACTATTCATTCTCGTTAATCTCACTCCCTGTCAAATCATGGACGACTGCTTACCGGTTAACCCAACCACTAGGATGACCCTCATGCGAAAGCAAACTCTTCCTCTTGTCGTTGACGACCTTAAACTGAGAGCTACTCCTCTTATTCGCTTTCATCGAGACACCGCCAGCTTCGGAGGAGCCGTCTGCCGCAGTAGGCCGTTTGAATGCTTCACGCCAGGCCTTGAGGGCAGAAGTTTCGCTGACCTGACTGGCACCATCAGAGTCGGCGGCAAGAGCCTCAGCTTCAGCCCTGTCGAACAGGGTTAGTAATCCAAGGTCAATAAAGAAGTTTTTTTTAGCATACTTGGCTTTGAGCTTGGCTTCCTTCATCCTCATTCGAACTCCAATGAGCTGACCATCAACATATTGCAAGCCA
Organism: Flagelloscypha sp. PMI_526; assembly: GCA_021399455.1. Lineage (NCBI taxonomy): Eukaryota > Fungi > Basidiomycota > Agaricomycetes > Agaricales > Niaceae > Flagelloscypha > Flagelloscypha sp. PMI_526. Next base: position 10,701 of record JAJTUO010000210.1, read on the forward strand.
GTAACGAGAGCATCCGCAATAGCATTCTGAATTTGCTTCTTGATGAGACCAGCGATGAGCGGCTTAATAGTCTTGTACAAGAAATCATGTTTAGAATCGCGGATGCTGAACTTGAGTGCGTCCACTTTGACAACGCAGCTCTTGACACTGTCAGACAAATTAGTATGAAACCCAAGGGTTAAAAAGAAATAGTCCATACCGGAACACAGAGGACTCGTCATTCTCTGGGCTAGATGCAATATGAACTGTAGCCGTCACACCGGATCCACCAAGTAAGACGTCTGCGATACCAGAGTCCTTTGTCTTCACGAGACCTCTGCAAGCCGCATCAGGGTCTGTGGAGAAACGAGAGAAGGAAAAGCCTACGTCTTTTTTCGGAAATAGAAGGCAACATCCCTCATATCAGCCTGAATCTGACCCAACCCGAGCTTGATTTCGTGACGATGCTCATCCTTGATGGCTTTGTAAGGAGAGAACTTCACATAATTATGCGCTTCAAGTGTCACAACATTAGGGAAAAGATTGCGTCCTATGGGATTTTAGCGTCTCTTCTTGAATACAACAGAAATCGGTACGAACCACTCAAAACCAAATTTTCTACGACAAGATCGATTTGAGGGTCGGTGTACTCGATCCGTGGAATAGGAACATAACCAATTTTGTCGGCCAACTGCGGGAGAATCGTACTCCTGACGTCTTCCCAGAGGTGTTTCTTGAACTTGAAGGAGCCAGATTCATCGAAGAGCAAGTCCTTTGTGAGGCGAGCCCACGCTTCTCCAAATGCTACATTTGCCGGGTCTTCACTCATGCCGGTAAACCAATCTTGAACCGCACGGAAAAGACCGTCAAATTGGGCGCTGGAGTATCCGTATTAACATTCGGAATACCATTGTGGATGTAGGAGAACATACCGGTACTTCACATCGTAGAATTGCTTCCCACTCTCCCTAATTTCCTTGCCGCGCTTGTTGCAAATGGGCTCGAGAACATATCCGGTATCAAGAAGGATTTTCCTTGCGTAGCCATCAATATCCTTGAACCATGCCCTCAGCTCTTCGTCCTCCCTCGCACTTTGGCTCAACTAAAAATGAATATTCAGGAGGTTAAGCAGCTAATAATATAAAAACCAAGAACTCACGCTATCTAACGCATTGATAACACCGTCCAAGGACTTTCCATTCGCGAACCTCTCGAGGATGGTTCTTAACTGATTGAGACTCGTTCGCAAAGCAGGGTCAGATGAAAGACTCTTGGTGTCTGCTGTAGTAAAGGCGTCACGCCCGTATTTGGCGTATTCCTCAACAGCACCCAGAAGCCATCGAAGTGACTCCTGATAATCTTCATGTTTTTGACATTCGATGATCACTTTCTTCAACCTGGTTCGCAATTATTATAGAAAGAAAAATTGAAAGCGCCTAGTCTTACCGGTAGATCCATTGATCTCGTCGTTCTTTGGGGAAATACTCCTCCATTAAAAAGGTCTTGGCGCGGTTAGTATGCTGGTCAAGTCTCTCCCGATTCTCGGGGCTGAGTTGTAAGCGCTAAGCATTTATTCAGTACCTTCAATCAGGAAAATACAACAAGCAAAGATGAATACCTGTAGTCTGTCCTTCAACGACTTCTTCTTTTCCTCTTTTGCACCCTCACTCAAATTATCATTAGCCTCAATCTCGGTGATTTCGTTTTGAATCTCCTGAGTTTCTCGTTTGATTTCCTGCATCAAACCCCTGAGTGTAAGAGTATACGAAAAACCAAATTGAACGAACCTCTTTTGACTCTTTAGCCTTTCCAAAGGCCCTTCCTGAAAGAAGTTTGTCGACTTTCTCTGAATCAAATGTAAGCAAAAGGCTGAACTGGAGTCTTCCCCCGTGTCGTCAAAGTGAAGTTGTAACCCAAACTCGGGGTGAGATTCAAGCAAGGACATATAAAGGGTTAAGTGGGATGAAGGGACAGGAGTGGGAGACGACCGAATAGAAATGAGTCTGAGGGTCTTCCCTTCCATATGATCAAATTTGGAGACGACAGGGCAAAGAAAGGTAAAGAACACCGCAACATGACGACAGCGGGGGGATACAAGGATGAAGAAAGAAAACTTACCATCTTGAACAAATTCATCTCTTGGAGCAGTGTCGTCGACTTGAGCGAGTTTGTGTTGAGGCGGGGCGAGTTGTCGAGCTGCCTTCGAAGCTCCACGGGCAAGAAGATCTCTTCCAACGATGCCGCTATCACTCAAAAGTTTTCGGACCTCGGAATTGGTGAGGATGAGCTGGAACAGAGTACGAATATGTTGAATGGCTACGAATATGTGAGGACAGGATGTTCGCTTAGAGGTTATTGCAGCTTACCTTGTTGACCATCCTCCTTGCGCTTTTCATCAGGTGGTGCCACATCCTTGGCTTGGCCAACGGACGCTTTGATGTTCTCGGTGTGGTCCTGTAGAAAGATGTCTAATTTCGAGCCTCACGGATGTGAAGGGGCTTACTTTGACATCAAGGGATTGCCTGGTACCGTGCAGCCACTGTTGAATCAACTCGTCGCTGTTTTTGGACTGTACAAGATTCTGAGCAGTGGCGATGATTTTGCGAATGTCTTCGATGAGGATACGACCATCAGAACTCAGTTGGTCCTGGTCAATAGGTGAATGAGTGAGGACGTAGTCGAGGGTTTGGTTGATTTGAGCATTAGAGGGATATTTGTTAGCGCTAAATGCTTGAATAACAGAATAGAACTTGATCTAAAGAGCACGGATGAGATTCGAGCCTTGCAAGATATAGGGACTCGAGGCACCTTCCGTTCTACGTCTGCGTCCTTATTTTGTTTATTAACTGGGTCGATAACGGCGTTCTTCGCGGGATTTTCTGATATTTCGCGTTTAACTTGGGAGGTCATGGCGGATTGAAGGAATGTAATGGCTGACATGGGCAATAAGCGCGAATCTTAAGTAGCCAATGAGACCATGACGTCAGCTGGTCATCGACCTCCTGTTGGTGGCGACATGTGTAGTGGAGAGAGATCGAATAAATTGTAGCTAAAATGTCACTGACGTCGACAGTGAGCAACCTGGAATTTTGAAGAGGAGGCGCAGAACAACATGGCAGCTTGTGGCAGGCACACGACTGAATGGCCGCTTCAAGACAACACAGGTTGAGGAAGCGTTGAACTTACCTGATATTTTTATGCGCACTCCTCGAATGCATTCTTGCTAACTAGGGTGTTTGATTCTCATTCCATGTCTCTGACCCCTAAAAGAGCAGCATCTATGACGAGTGCTATTCTCCTTCACCTTTGTTCCGCATGCTTTTACTATCTAGATATTGATTACACAATAACATAAATGGTATATAGACAATCCTTTGAAGGGTTAGGGCATGGGTTTCGTGTAGTTACGACGAGCTGCGCTTGCGGTTTTGTCTGGAAAAGATGGTAGTGACAATGTAAAATTAGTTTGAAGTGGGAGCCAGAACTGCAAAAGTATGTTTATGTGAGCATGTGATAGTGTTATTAGCCAACTTAAGCTATCTCGCCTTTGCCCGACCAATCGAAGCGAAGGTAAATGGTTCATGGGTGTTTACATTCGAGAGACTTTAAAGGATTGCAGCGAGAGATCTACTAGTCCATCCTGGACAAATATCGCAATGATGTAGTCTGGGAAAACCTGAACCAACAGAAATGGTTGATGGAAGAGGACGGCGGAAGGAGTTCGAATATGATCATGGGAGGGAAGATGGCCATCTACTACGTCAATATGACCTGACTCAGCAGTGGGTGTACCGAATAACGAGCATCATGGGTGAGACGTGGCAGAAATGGATTGGATTGCAAGAATCTCTTTTGTTTGAATATGCCAAGCAAGTAACTCAGGAGCAGAATATAACAAAGTATGGGGGTGGTGGAAGTATTGCAGACGAACAACATTGGATTAATTTTAATTACAAAATTGAGTCGCAGCGCGCATGAGATGCCAAAGAATTATGTCCTCCTAGAGGAAAGAGGCGCGACGAGATGATGAAAGTTGGTAGGAAAGGGTGGTCACGTGCTCTTGATTCAAAGGGCTCCCGTTTTTAGGCTTCCAACTCCCAAGCTACCGTTCCCTTCAACGTCGCCTCCAAAACTCGTTTTCCTAAGCCGAGACTAGCTGTAACGATGGGTAAACTGAATCTCGGTGTGTTCTGGGTCCTTTGAATGGATGGATTGGCACTGACCCTTGTGGATGTATCTCAGATGTTGCGAGTTCCCGAGCCAAGTCTCGTAAGGCCCACTTTGCCGCTCCTTCTGGCGTACGCAGGAAGATCATGAGCTCTTCACTGTCCAAGGAGCTCCGTGCTAAGCATCATGTACGAAATTTCCCCATTGATAATTTGCTGTTGTGCCCATTAGTGCTTATGTAGGCTCGCGCCATCCCTATCCGCAAAGACGATGAAGTTAGAATTGTACGTGGGAAGTACAAGGGCCGTGAGGGTAAGGTCACCCAGGTCTACCGCAAAAAATGGGTGATCCATGTCGACCGTGTTGCGCGCGACAAATCCAACGGAGCCTCCACCCCTATCGGCATTCATCCCTCTAACGTTGTAATTACCACGATCAAGCTCGACAAGGATAGGCGTGATATCCTTGAGAGGAAGGACAGGAGTAAGAAGGGAGGGGATGTTGAGACCGTCGACGTACGTTTCCTTTCCCCCATCTTGTATTTCCAGCTGATCTTTTCTCGCAGTAATTTCCCTTACTCTAAAAATGCACCCATGTACATATTCCTTCCTTATGCTCTCGCAATGATATGCCGCATGCTGAAAACTGGAGACATCAAGTTCATCCAATAGCCCTGTGGACAAGCAAATTCTGCATAAAGCACACCATGTCCACGAACCCAAATTCTGGAGTAAGAAATGGGTGAATCAAAATCAAAGAATTGCATCCTGATTCGTCCAACTAACTCGTCCGACTAATTGAAGAAACGCGTGGCGAGGTTTCCTTCCCAAAATGCACGCATTCATTGATTACTTTGAGTGCCACTCCTGCAGATTGTTTTGCATTCATAACAGATTTTCAAGAATTTACCTTTGAGATTTGGAAAAAAAAATCATGATTCTGGTGTTCCTGGTGTTCTGTGGTTTGCAAAGAGGACGGCACAGGCAATAATTCTTTAGATTATTACTGTGAACTCTTAGCAAACAACTGTTCCTTCACAGGGTCGAGTAAATCAGTTATGGCTTAATCAACAACACATAATGAGACTTGAAAATAAATAAATAGGATGTCAGCGGAGAAGACCCACAGCAACCCGTTGATATCAACGTCGAAGCCTATCTACCACACGTTGATGCGCCTTTGTTCCATGTTTGTTTGTTCACAACGTCATTTCGGCATATGCTTCCTCCTTGTCAACTTCCATGTTGCTTCCAGGATACAAAGATATTAGTCCTAGTCCCTTCAGGGATATTGAACCCTTTTAGCATCCGATAGCCTTCAAATGTGTACCATGGAAACCACGGTCTTTTACCGGGACATGATGGGGGCGGATGATCGTAATATTACTTCTTCTCCAACTACCATCCTCTCCTCTTCTCCTCTCATCGTTCCCGGGCATATGATTCACAGCAGACGTTAAAGAAAATACTTGACAAAACCAACGTCTCCTTCACGCTCTTTTCAACCCCACACTCGTTTTTACATGCCCGTTCCTGTTGTCGCTCGTGCAGGCGACATTTCGACCGCTGCTGATGCGTCCTCGCCCGCTTTCTGGACAACTGGTAATGGCCCAATCTATCTCGCAGGCATCTGCCTTGGAGGCGCCCTTCTCATTGGTGTAACTCTGTGGCTCATTGTCAGACACATTCGCAAGCGTGCCGTCAGGAAACGCGAAGAAATGAGGGGAGCGGCTTTCCTTAATATCAAAGGAATTGTCGTTGAGGATGAAGGATTTGAGAAGGGTGAAGATCTCCCTGAGTTAGTTTTCTCCTCAACTGCCCTACTCATGCTCAGGTGTCTCACATCCACTTCACAGTCTCCCTCCTTCCATGCGGGGCTTTTCTCGCAACCAGATGACTGACTCCGTAGTTCTTCCCGCGAGAGCGGTCCTTCGCTCCAACTCGTCACCAGACGAAATCAGAGCGTACTATGTCACGAACGGGAATATGCCCCGTCCTTTCAGTCCCAAGCCTTTCACCTTCGCCATCGAAGCTGCGGCTGGTGATGCTCAAAGGGCTTCCGTTCTTTTACCTCCTCCAGACGCTCTGTTTGCAAGACAGTCATTCATGTCTGAGGGCTCTAGGTATTCTGTTATTTCTACCACCTCTTCAATGGAAAGCCGTGGCGGCACTGAAAGGAGGGTGAAACAACTGTTTACTCCAGTCTTGCCAGATGAGCTACTCGTACAGAGCCTTGGAGAGAAGCTTACTGTGGTATGTTATATTCTTGATATGCAGTGGAATTTTAGTGCTCATGGCCATGCCCTTTAGATGCAAAGCTTTGACGACGGTTGGACTTTAGTTGGCAGGGAGAACCAAGGTCTCGGTTCTACGATTCAGAAGTCCCTCTTCAGTCCTCCAGGCGCGACAAATAATGATATCGAACTCGGTGTTGTAAGTTACTCTGATTATTATTGTATTTTTTTGCTTCTGTTTGGTCCTTACGTCTCGAACTTTCTAGATTCCAGCATGGTGCTTTGTCAAACCTTGCAAGGGTCTCCGCGCCGAACGTCCTGTCCGCACCTCTTCTTTAGGTATCACTGTCCAACTCGATGCGCCAGCAACTTCCTCTCGTGACGACGTCATGTCTTGGTCCAACTTCTAAGCAATATTCTGCTTGTTTGCTTTGTTTCTTTTTCTCAGTTTGGTTCCCATTCCTAGGGGGCACATACGTACATACCCACCATCTCATTTTGATCATGCCGCAGGGGTCAAAGCAAATATCGTTGTAGAAACAACCACTTCTTGCATTGCTCGGCTGTTGGCTAGCCAATCTTGTTCTCCATATTTACCTACTTACCTCGTCCTAGACCTCCCCTTTTCCCACGTACTTCAAAGTTGTACGGCTGAACACAATCGAATTGAATTGTTTCCTACCTAAGACAACTTCAGCACATGACTCGTAAGCCAGGACACTATTTTTTTCAGAAAAGGAAAATGTGCGTTGTTTGAGGGTAATTTTGCTTCTGACCCCACTATACTTCAAACGCATCTTGCTCTGCTGCACTGAGGATATCATTTCCAGGAGCATGCATTTAATATGTGAAAAATATTTAAGTCCATGGAGATCTGATGGAGATTTGCCTCATGTTAATCGCATGACAGTAACAAAGGCAACGGATTCAGAAGTTGCAGCGTAACGTGGTGGGGGGGCCATTACTGTTTCTGTTCTTCGAGGACAAAGTGAGAGTCACGTAAGATTGGCTCTTCAATCCGCGATATAGGACCAGATTAAAGTTAGTCGGGAGTGGAAACGACAATCAGTGCCAAGCGCATGAAATCTAACGTGGTTAGGAGCCTTGCATGGCCGAAACAGTGTGAACCTCCGCTTGTTTAACTTTGTTTGGGCGTTAGATTGGCAGGCTCGGGGGGAACACTTACGGCAGAGCCGACGTCAACAAGCCTCGACAGGCAGGGTCCCCAGCTACAGATAAGGTTATTAGGTCAATGGACCACCATTGGATTCGTCCTAGCTATCCAAATTACACTCTAAGAGAGCGACTCTGAGGATGGTCAACGCGAAAAGCAAAGAAATTTGATGCCTGCGATCAAGAAGCCTCCGCTTCCTGCTTCTTCCCACCATCATGTCTACCCTGATCCCAAATTTGAACGGAACACTTGAGAGTGTCGCCTACTTCCCCTTTCTCTCCCAACATCCATCCCTATAAGTCAGTGAATTTGTGTATCCATATTGAGAACACGTCCCCGTTCCCCGTTGACGCTCCCATTCCTCGACGCTTCCCTTGACTTGTTATACACGATAATCGTCAACAGCCTTGCCTGAGCATGGGAGGATGTGTGTCTGTCCCTAATGGTCATCCTCTTGCTGTAGTCAGCGCAGCGGAAAAAGCAAACCATGTTGCAGCTGAGAAAGTCATGCTGCAGGCAAAGGCGAAGATGGCACATGAGGTTTGTGGGTGATCTTTGAGTACTCGCTGTCTCTCCATTCCATTTCTTCAGGTTAAAGTCTTGCTGCTTGGTAGCGGTGACAGTGGAAAAAGTACGATTCTGAAGGTCTGCTTGCCCCTCACACATCAGCCCAAACAGACAAACTCATCTCTCAATGCAATAGCAAATGCGCATTATCCATAAGCTTCCATGGACTGCTGGAGAGATTGAATCATATCGCCAGTTAGTTTATGAAAATCTGACTGGGTATGTCTGAATCGTTCACTTCCGTTTGATCTCAGCTCATAGCCACCTAGTGGACTCAAAACCGTTCTGGATGCCATGGACATAATGGACATCGAGCCTTCGAAAGAGGTAACCGAAAATGGCTGGGTGAAAATGATTGAACAAGCCCAAGATTTAAAGTGCGCATATCCTACTCGAGTATCGGAGTCAATACATTGACGGCTCAATTGTAGAGATGGGCAAGCATTTCCACTGGAATATCTGGATGTATTAAGCGGTTTGTGGAAGGATTCTTCTATTCAGCAAGCTATAGCTCGCGGGAACGAAGCTGCCCTTCCTGAGAAGTATGTTACTATGCCTTTTTGCATCATCCACTGACGTCTGGCACCCATAGCCTCCCGTACTTCTTCGATGACCTCACTAGACTTTTTAAACCCGATTACCAACCGTCACGACAAGATATTCTTATGACCCGTGCTCGTACAATAGGAATTACAGAAACCACCTTCACGATTGGGTGAGTTGACCGATTCCTGTCGGTATCATGTATTGATCCTGTACCTCAGTCGCCACGAACTTTTAATGGTTGATGTTGGAGGACAGAAGACAGAACGCAGGAAGTGGATCCATTGCTTCGAGGTATGTAGACATTCAAATCACTTTCTCCATTTTTATTCCAGTTTTTCAAACTCACTTCAGGACGTCACCGCGATTGTATTCCTTGCATCTCTGTCCGGATACGATCAATGCCTTGTCGAAGATAGAGATGCTAACCAAATGCAAGACGCGATGACCATCTGGGATTCCATCTGCAATTCACAATGGTTCGAAGATACTCCATTCGTGAGTTCACTCTCATTCCTCCATGGAGCTGTACCCTCAAAGTGCCTTCTCAGATTCTATTCCTGAATAAGTATGACCTTTTCAAGTCGAGAGTGAAGGTCTCGCCTATTAAAACCTATTTCTGCGTACGCTCTGTGGTGCCATTCTTTGCGTTTTCGATGCTCACATCGTCCTTAGGACTATGAGGGTCCCGAAAAAGATCATCGAGCTGGTCGCGAATACTTCAAAAAACGATTTGGTCGCCTCGCTGCCAAATCCGGCCGGGATAAGGGATCTGGCCGAGAAATTTTTCTCCAGTACGCTCATATCGCCATCATGCTTGTATTTCCCTTATTCTACTTCAGCATAACTACTGCCACTGATACGGCCCATTTGAAAGTGGTCATGGCTGCTGTTGAAGAGTGCGCTTATTCCTTCGCCTGACTGTTACGCACTTCCTGACCGTTCTTCAAGCCTTATCGTTCGAGGAAATCTTTCCGCCGCCGCTTTCATGTAGCTTGAACACTTTGCTCTTACAAATTTGTATTTTACGCTTGACCTTTCACTCACAACTCTCGTTCTACTCCAATAGTGCCAAGTGCATCCATCTCTCCTTTTTTTCGTTTCTTTTCCTATCCGGACTATTGAATCTGTTGTTACGAAACAAATTTTTGGAATTCATGTATTGCTTGTTCAATTTGCACTATATTATTTTTACTATTATAGAACACTCCTCGAGCTCCATCCATGAAATCCCGTTGTTCTCAACTTAGAATTTGGGTATGAGCTGTCGAGTCTTCCGGCCCTAGCAGTTCTTTGAAGCTCTTCATCCAAGCCGTTTGCTGCAGTAATTGACAACTTGGTTCCACACTGCTTGTGTAACGGGGAACTTGCTGACATCGTCATACCAAGCCTGCTTGCCAATTACTTTCGGAGCTGTGTCTCCGATTTCGTTTAACATGGAATCGATATCCGTCATCCGTCTTCGAAACTCCCTTGAGGTTAATACAGAGGCCAGAGCCGTCCCATGTCCCCCATCACCTTCTGGATGACCATACAAAATCTCCCACTGGTGGATTTGTTTGACAAGTGGATCTCCTTCTACTTTAGTGGACGCTACAAGCCCATAGATTTTGTCTACCGCGGTGATAGTTGACACGAAAGGGAAGTGGGAGAAACGGATTGTTCGAAGTTGGGGAGCGTCCGAGGGGTTGGCGATGCGTGGAAGAGCAACACTCCCCATCATATGAATAAAACTGAGAGACGGGAAGGAAGGAATACGGTCCTCTGAGTGACTCGACCCTGGAAGAAGAAGAGCGGGCTCTTCCACATCTCCAATTATTATAAGTCGTTGTAGAAGTGGCCAGCAATAGTTATCTCCGAACAGAGAGTCCCACACGTTCGAAGGACTGTTCACCCAAATGGCAAGAACCAAGAGAGAGTGGGAGACCTTTTGAGCTACACGAGTAAGAATTGCTCGCGTAACCTCGTTGTTGTGTAGACCGTCTGTCCGGATGAGGAGATTCTTGACAGTGACTGGGCTGCCATGGTTGTCCATTACATTGAGTAGACGAAGAATAGTCTCAGTCTGGCTGGGTGTCTCATTTTGGTTCTGGGGACGACAAACGGCGATGTTAGAGTACAGGATGCCCGAAGTGAGATTTCTCCAGCGTCTACAAACAGCATAGAGACGTCGGACCTTTCGTCCTTCCAAGTCACAAGCGCAAAATATTGCAAAAATCTTATCCAAGAGCTCGTCAGGAAGATTGTTTGTGATGTCCATGATGATTCTCGTCAAGTTGCAAACCACAAAATTTTCAGCATGTGAGCACTTTCAATTTCTCACATCAAAGAATAGAGGCCGTGTTCCAATTCCACGCATTGGTATAGCTACCGTAGATTCAACCAAAAACTACAGAGTTCAACAGATGTTATTCGCAACTTCTCTCCAGACCCCAGAACGAACCCTTTTTTTTATGCTCTCAACCGCCCCAAGCGGCGATTGCTGTGTTAAACGCGTCAATAATCTCATTCTCGAGGATTTGTGTCTCTTCATCGTAAGGGGACTAGGTTGTTCTAGTCAGTGCATAACTTTTCCCCATCACAGAGGTAAATGACATTACCGGAAGTATGGGTATAATTATACCAAAGAACTGGGATAGCACATTCTCCAGATTTTTGATGTCGTTCAGTATGAGGGTGGAAATGCCAGCAAGAGGAAGACTATCGAATACTGGCTTCTTTGCAACAGCCACTGAAAGTATGTCCAAGAATACGGGCTTAAGAGCTAGCACATCGTCATAAAATTCTTGAGCAGAGGCAGGATCAAGGGGTTGAATGGCCTAAATCCTCAACTCAGGGTAAAAGCGAAAGGATTGGCGATTGACTTGCCGAAGCGTCGGAGACTCCTTTATTGATAGCATTAATAACATTGACAAAATCGGTGTGAAGACCCTGTCAGGTAGTGGGTGAGATTATCACTCGAAAGTTGGACTATGAGCGGACAAACCAAGGCGCCTACGACCGTTCCTCCAGAATTTGGGAAGGCATTGATATCAACATCAAGTTTATTCGCCGCAGTCTGAATAGCAGCAATGTCATCCTTTAAAGGATCGCCAGCTCTGCGCAGGACAGTGGCAAATACTGTGCTAGCAGCAAGGATTAGACCAAACAAGAATTGGAGGTGCATTCGGACTGGGGGTAAGAATGAGCCGGTACAGTTGAGATACAAGTAAATCCTTATATATACAAAAAAATAAGGTTTTTACAAGCACCTGGAGTTAAATGGGTTTGAAAAGCAGAAGGCCGTCCTCATGATCAGGCCTTTTCGCATGAATTCTTCGTTAGGATAGTGAGAGATTGATAACACATCAGTAATATCAATCCTGAGAGAAATGAGAGTGCCCGGAAGTGCCTGAAGTTAACAGCACGATCTGTGCCGGTTTGGGAACTAGGTAAACCAAAGATTCATTGCCGGACCACTCAAGAAATGGCCAATGTTTTGGACCACGTGGATAATTTGTGCCGGTAATGCGGGACACAAACAGCGATGAGTTACTAACGACTTTTGAGAGTGCTCAGACGAGATACATACGATGTCAAGCGCAAGGTCGTGGAAGGTGAATGAATGGAGGTGAATAAAGATGCAGGGAGTGCACTGATTCCAGAAGAACTCGACAAAATGACTTGGGAAAGATGTTGGCAGGAACGGGCTTGCAGACTCAAAAGCCCGTAACGGATATAGATAGAAAACCCCTACGACATCACGAGGAGCCTATTAAGCAGCACTAATACCTTCGTACCTTGAAGGTCCTTAGGGTATTGGAACTGTGCATTGAGTTCCAAGTTTCAACACTCACGACACGGGGTGTGAGAATGGAGTTCGTTTGAGCGTCGCCCCACAAGTTTGCCAACCGAGATCTTTAAGGCTCTATCTTTAAGAAGAGACCTTCAAAATTAATTCACAAATGCAACCAAAATACTACTTGCCAGAAGGTCGACAGCTGACAAGGCGTGAAAGTTGAAGTCGCCGTTCCAGGCATCTCACAGCGTTTGGGACCAAGTTCACTGATCAAACGCGTGGATCGGCCGTATTCATTATCTGAAACAAGAGGAGCTGATGTGCTGATAAATATTGTGCAAGAAAAATGGTGGCGGTAACGAGCAAAGTGTCCGAACAAGAAGCGCCCAGAATTCTTTTTATTTAAACAATCAACGAATTCCCACTTCAAAAAAAGGTGAGGCCATTTCTCAATTCATGACAATTCCTTCGCTGTTGCCGGCTGAGCCTAAAAACACTCGGATTCAACGGATACTATCTACAGTTTTCCATCTCCTCAACTCCAAGCAGTGATTGTCGCGGTAAAACCATTATCAATCTCGAACCATAGGAAATCCATGTCAGCGTAATAAGAATCCTAAATCGTTATAGTTAATTCATTATTGCGCCTTGTCACAAAATTAAGCGACATTACGGGAATTATGAATAATAGTTCATTAAAAAACAAGGATACTGCGCTCTCCCAATTCTTCAGGTCACTTAGTACGACGGCGGTGATGCCAGAAAGAGGGATACTGTCAAATGATGGCTTTTTTGTAACGAAAGCGGCAAGTATGTCTAAATAGACAGGCTTTAGAGCAGCCATAGTATCATAAAGTGTTTGACCAGAAGCAAGGTCGATGGGACCAGTACTCTAAGTAAACTGAAATTAGCAGCGGAAGCTGAGCTATCGGGAAAGATTACCAATGCTTCCAGGGTTCCTTGTTTAGTGGTATTAATAACAGCGACAAAGTCGGTGTGAATATTCTGCGGAGCTACGGTTGAGATAGTCCCTCGAAAGTTACATAGTGAAAGTTCCAACTATGGTATTTATAATCGTTGCTCCAGAGGTCGGGAACCAATTGATATCAAAGTCAAGTTGGTTAGTCGAAGTTTGCATATCAGCAATGTCCCACATCAAAGTCGCGAAATCCCGACGCAGGACAGACGCGAATACTGTGCTAGCGGCAAGGATGAGACCAAAAATCGATTGGAGGTGCATTTGGACTGGGGCAAGGAAGAGATGACACAAACAAGGCACAAGCAAATCCTCATATATGTAGAAAACAAGGTTTCTAAGGGTACCTGAAGTTAAGGATATGAACGCAATATGAACGCAAAAGACCGTCCTCATGATCAGCTCTCTGTGTTAGAATCCCCTTGAATGACAGAGTCAATATTGACAAACAATCAACAGTATCAATCCCGAGAGAACTGAGAGTCCCCGGAAGTGCCTGGAACTAACTGAAGTTGGCCTGTACCGGCTTGGGGATTGAGCAAACCGATGAATCCTTCCCGAACTGTCAAAAGGGTGGACGGTGTCTTTGACCATGGGACTGATTTGTGCAGGTAATGCGGAACGTGGGCAGAGAAATGTTACTGTCAACTTTGAAGAGTACTTGTCAGGCGAGGTATATGCTACATATGTCAATATGCGGTTAATGATGAATGGATAGAAGGGAAGAAAAGATACCAGGAGCGTGCTAACTCCAGAGCAACAGTCATGAAATGCGATTCAACGAATGTGCAACGGCCAAAGACGTCGATATAGACTCATAGACTTGAGAGCCTGTAGCAGATAAAGATGGCAAATTCTAGCGGAATTAAGACGAGCAAGGCAAACAATACTCGCGCCTTCGTGAAACGAAACTCTTTGAGCGTCGAGAAGTAAGCCTGAGTTCCAAATTCCAAGATTCGCGACAGAGGGCGTTATAAAAAAGCGTTAGTTTGAGCCTCGTCCTACTACGATGTCACTTGAAAGTGGCCAGGCTCTATCCTCAAGAAGGGTTTCCTGGAATTATTTAGCAAGAACAGTCAAAAGCACCACCCGCCAGAAGGAAGTCAACAACTGAAGAAGTTCGAGAGCGTTCTAGGAATTTCACGTGAGGGTCACAACAAAGCTTCACTAATCAAATACGCCGGCCAGTCATATCTTTTACTCGAGACCAGAGAGCATGGCATGCTAGCAAGCGCAAGAGAGGACAGTGGCTGTAATGAGTAAGTAGTTGAACAAGAGCCGCTCAGAGTTCACCTTGAATCTTGACTCCCATCACGATGCCCTCCAAACTGAAATTCAAGGGCGAGAAGCACAGAAAACGTAAACGTGATGACGACGGTGACGAAAGTGCACGCCCATCGAAACGCCGAGGAGAGGATTCTGTGGATGACAATGCTTGGGTCTTCCCGAATAATATTAACGAACTCCGTGGACCTGCCTTCATTTACCATCCCTCCGAACCTGTACCCATTTGCCTCACATTCAATCCGACATCTAATAAACTGCATCTCTCTCTTCTCTTGGATAAAGCCTCAACTGACGACAAACCTCCGCCAACGATTTTGGAACGAGAGCCTTCGGATGTGAAGGAGGTCTGGGTCATCACGCATGTTGCTGGCTCCGAGACAATCAACTTGCGTACTGGAGCAGGCGAAGGAAAGTTTCTCTCATGCGAGAAACATGGCATCGTCTCCGCGGACAGGGACGCTCGTGGCCCACAAGAAGAGTGGACTCCTGTTGTGCTTCCTGACGGAATGGTCGCATTCCAGAATATCTACGAAAAGTATCTCGGTGTAGATGAAGTTGCTGGAGGTTCTATGGCTCTTCGCGGAGATTCAGAGCAGGTCGGATTCTCTGAAAGATTCTGGGTCAAAGTCCAGAGCAAGTATCAGCGAGAAGCAAAAGAGGAAGAAAGAAAACAGAAGGCTGGGCTACCTGAGCCAGAGATTGATGAGGTCGGCTCAAAGTAAGTTGCTTGTAGTGGTTACCTCACCAGATACTGATGGTTTACTCAGCCATATGTATCAAGCATGGGGCGCAGGCAGGAGTGTTGTCTCCAATGATGATAAGAAAGCAGTACGCTTTGTCCACGCTTAATTTCATTTTTGTACTCATTATACCCAGCTTAAACGTGCTAAAAAGGAGGGTAGGCTTGCTGAAGCGATGCTTGATAGACGAGCTAAGCTCAAGAGGTGATTCACCTTTATTCTCTGGCGATTGCTTTAACTTACATTTTCCTAGTGACCGTTTCTGTTAACTCGCCCGAGAACGTGTACATGTATTCCGCATCATTTTAACAATGCACGCACCCCCCAGATGCTACAATATGACTTGTCTATCGCAATTGTCTCGTATTGGTCCTTTAGGACGCAGCACTTGCTCGTCGCTTTCTTGGACCTCCCTTTGCAGCTTTCAAAGGTGACAGAAGCTTGAACCGCATTCACATGTGCCATAGCCATCTACCAACACGCTCAACCCGTCGCCCTCCTCGAAAACTCTACCAGGCTGACCCAATCACTGAATATTATGCTTCATTTAATCTCCTATCGTGACCTTCAACATCGTGCAAGCTTATTTGGATAAGTGCTCGTCCCGTCCGTTATGACAATCACTTCGGCTCTACGATTAGCGCTTGGCCCTTGTACAAAATAGAGGAGATTTTTCGTATCTTGGAGGTTCTCCACTTTTCGATGTGGTCCGTATCTCCACTATTTCACTTTTGCTACCAGGTATGAGTTACTTAAGAACCGAGCGCGCTGTAGAAGTTGTGCGTGTAGAAACCCAAATGGGTGTAAGTCACACAATGCTACGCAACATTGAAAATGTTATGGGGAAAGACAATTAAAGATCTATAAAATCTAGTCTGTGTAGTGCACGAGTTCTCAAAATAATAAGGAACTCCGAGAGCTCCCGGACCCTCTTCTGCCGAGTACCTTAACAATTGCAGCTTTGACAACACCAACAGCTTTCTCTGTCTCTTTCTTGGATAGAGCAGCGCTGATGGCCAAGCGGATACTCGGGCGTGGTTCAATTAGCTCCTGACCTCTCAGCCTCTTCGCTTTGGTAATCATAACACCTTGACTCAGCGCTTCCTCGACAACTTCCTGCAGAATTATTTCCTCCTCCTCAATATCCCACTTGGGTAGCTCACGAGGCTTCGCGACACTTGGGTTATTAGGCTTTGATGGAACTGCTGAGACGTTCACGGGGGGAGAGCGAAGTCGAATGTGGATTAAAGGAGACACCGGGTGAGAGGGGACCTGAATAATGTCCAGCTTGTCAAGGATCGTCCGTGCTGCTCGGACATTTTCCTGGAGCGCAGTCAAAGTTGAAGGAGAAGAGCGAAGGAAGTTGATGCCCTCAGATGCACTGGTTGTGAGGAAAGCAGGGAGGGAAGCAGAGAAGACGAAGGCGCCAGCGTTATTTTTCTATACTAGTAATTAGGGATGACAATATAACGGTATAATGAAAAAACAAACCTGGTGCTCTATAGCAATTGAAGATCCTGCACAGAAACCTCCTCCTGCACAAAGGCCGATTGCCAGACTACCAATCAACAAGTCAACTTTAGACGCCTGCTAGTGGGTTAGATACCGGTTATTATGCGTTGAATGAGGCTTACGGGAACGTTGTAGAGTTCAGTCAAACCACGGCCAGTCCTTCCAATGGACCCGAACGAAAAGCTCTCGTCTAAGATCAAGCGATACTTGTATTTCATCTTGAGGTCAACCTAGCGACAAATCAGCACCAAAGTTTTTTAAAAAAAATAAAGGTCCCAGACTGCGTACCAGTTTCGGAAGATCAGAAATGGCACCATCCTGCTCAAAGATACCTTCAGTGACAATGAAACACCGTGCATGAGGATTCTTCCTCCTGCGGCGCTCCTTGGCTACGCTTTGCAAGACGGTTTCCAAGCTCTTGAGATCGTTGTGGTCATACCATCGAACAGTGGACCGGGAGATTTGAATTCCTTTCTGGATAGCAAAGTTAACACCGCGGTCTGCAACGATGATGTCTCCACGCTTGGCAAAGGCTGCGATGACGCTGGAAGTTGTGCTGAAGCCTTGAGCATAAACAAGAGCGGATTCGGTATCCAGGAATTCAGCAATTTCTTTTTCCAATTGGATATGGACATCTGACAAATACTAAATTAGTATGTTCAAGGGGAAGCGCAGTGCTAGGCTTACCAATCGTGCCGTAGAAACCAGAAGGTCCACAAGTACCAGTACCATACTCACGCATCGTCCGGACAGCGTTGGTCGTAATGTGTTCCTTGCCTTGCAGGCCGGCGAAATTGAAACTGGCGAGGTTCACGGCGGTCTTCCCCGTCGAGACGAGCTTAGGCTTGGGTCCATTGGCACCAGCGACAACATGAACAGCGTCAAGTTCAGCCTTTTCTCGCGGAGAGAGAGGTTTAGCCAAAGGTTCGGGATTCCACTCTTCGACAAGGTCGTCTATCTCCTAATGGGAATGTTAGAACTGTTCTGCGACTGCTGTGAGGGGGGCTATAGAGTACGGAACCTTTGATGAAAAGTCAATGAAAGATTTGTCGCCAGTTGTACGGGACATCATTAGTGTGCGAAGAACGAAGAAGAACAGCAAAAGTTCGAGGAAGGTACGGCCGGGATCATTTTTGTGGGAGGAGCGAACATATCGCTCGATTATTCCTGAGCCAGGGAGACTGTAGAACGTTGCCTCCGCTGTGCTCATAGAGTGAGCGAGGATGTCGATGAGGTCGGAAGCGTACGAGGTCGACATGACGGTTTAGACCGAAACCCACTTGGAGGCCGTCCACTCAAACCACGGGGTTTCATCTGAACCGTGACTTGAGTCCATCTTTTGTTGCTACGTTGCAATCCCTTCTGCTCTTCCTTCTCGTCTTTTCGTTCTGCTCCTCTGATTCCTAACACTACCTTATAATTTCTCGCTCATCATGACCACCCAATTCGACCCCAACCAGGCTCAGAATCTCATGGAGGTCTGTGCCCCAATAGATTTTGCTCCTCACCTTCAGGCTCGTTGATCCCCTTCCTTCTTCCAGATTGAGAAACAGTATGTGGATTTGTACTGTCTATCTACAACTTAGGCTGAATGTTAGCTAAGGTTTGCTGTCAAGGCAGTCGAACACGCCCAAGTCTGTCACCATTTGTCTTTTACCCCAGCTGTGATGAACCTCTCGATCAGACTTACTGGAATCTTTTGGAGAAAGTCCCTCCAACGGAACTGAGGCTCACAAAGTCTGTTCACTCTTTCAAAATGATTTACCAGTCGTTCAATAAGTACAGATATGACGACGACATGTACACTGACCTGTTCGAAATATTCCCCGAGATGGCAGAGAACGATCATGCGAAGCTCACCAAACTCGACGAGGACTCTCTGAAAAGTGACGAGGGAAAGAAGAAATGGAGAGAATTCATTTCCAAGTAAGTCTTTATTTTAGTAAAGTGTCTACCCTCCTCTCTGACAATGTGGACGAGGTACGAGAAGAAGATCAAGGACTACAACTTTGGCTCTCTCATCAGAGTGAATGCCCTCGACGAATACAGCGAGACCAATACAATATTCGGTATGTGATGGATCGCTTTTCTATTATCCTAACAGCTCACTTCGATGTCATACACCAGTTACTAGAATCCAAGTACGTGTCACATCGTAATTCTCTCTTCACTTCAATTCAATGTTAACCATGCGGTTCTCTCAGTTCTACGCTGTCGAGGTATAGTTTTCATTGAACCTTGAATACAGCATACTTAAATACCCAAAAAAACATAGATTGCTCGTAACCGGCTCAACATTAACAACAAAGCGCACGAACTCGCCAAAGCAGAGAAAGAAAAGGAATTGCGAGAAAAGGAGAAAGCTTCCACCAAGGGAAAGAAGACTGCTAAAAAGACATAAACACCGTAAATCGTGGATGTAGTACTATAACAGGTTTGACGAGGCCAAAGCTACGTCAGATAGGACACACGGTATAATTTTCTAAGCGTTCCGGTGACATAAGCTGAGAAGGTGGAATATACATATGAAACGAATGAATGAAGATGAGCGTTAAATGGCAACACAAACAAACGATTGTCATAGCAAAGGCTTACGCCTAGATGAAACGTGGAGGAGGGGATGTAGCCGCTGAGTTCCGGGTGCATTGAGGAATTCTTCGGTCTTGGCGGTACAGCCAAGCACACCCAAGTGGACGGCTGTAAGTGCAGGAAATAGCAGCTTGTTCTCTTCCACCGCCTTGCAGAAGGCAGCGAGAACGTATGTCACCCGCGCTATATCCAACTCTCTGGTCGGGGCACCGAAAAGAGTACCATCTTCACGAACAGTACCCAATGTAATCTTGAGGGTCTCAATCGAGGGGAAAATGTGGGGAAGGCTGGTGGTAATAACTTCCTGGAGCGCGTGGTCAACCCTGAATAAATCCCAATTACGGAAGCGAGGGAATCGTAGCTGGAGGCGCAAGTCCTTAACCGATGTGGCTGGTGATTCTAGCTGGACTACAGGGGAGGGGTTGTTTGCGTCTAAAGTGACAATGAGGCGTTCCAGGTTAGGAGAGCCTGATAAGGCCTGGCGATAGTCGTACGTTGAGAACGAATGAGGGACCCAGAGTTCGACAAGTGCAGGGGTAATGATCCCACTAAGGCACGTTGTGAACTCTGAGTTGTAAATTTCCCACCCACCCTCGATCTGAAGGACTTTGAGGCTGGGAAGTAGGACTTGATCGCCAGGAAAGGGTGTTTCCACACCAATGCCAGACCCTGAAGTAGGTGGAATCTTGTACGTGTGAAGTTTGGTCATTCTTCTGAGCATGGTCAAGCTAGGAGCGTGTGGTCCTTTGACGTCGAGGATTGTAATCTGCTCCCAAGGAATAGTATCTTTGCCTAGTCCATTATGTGGGCCAAGGACAAGGCTCGTGAAATTGGGGCAATCAAGGGAAATTTGGGGGATGACCCCTCGTCCAACCATGTCGAAGTAGACGCCCCGGAGCTTAGGAAGGGATGGTAGGGGGAAGAGGATGGAGAAGAGTGCGCGAGAAAGTGAGAAGCTTGCAGTGAACCAACGAGGGGCCTGCTCCGCTAAAAGCTGGAGTAAGGCACGCTCTTCATCGTCCACTGCGTCAAGGTCATTGTCTGGAATAATTGTGCAGCGTATCATGAGGTCTAATTGTTTGGACCGTTCGATCATGAGTTCGAGGAATTTCCTCTTGTGCGTAAAATTGGTGACTTTCGAGACACCAGATATCGAAACGGATGTCCAGAGGAACGACTTGGAAAGACAGAGCTGACGCCATAGCCTATTAACCGAGGCGATGGCCATGCAAGTCGGTAGGGGCCCTTTATCTTCTACAGGTTGTGGTTCGGATGAAGGGCTCTCGACGCCAGCTTCGAAAATAATGGGAAAGATTTCCATAGGTAGGGAGCGAATAGAGGTGGGTGGTACAGGAGATCCTCGAAACTTTTCGAGAGCCTCCAAGGTGTCGTCTTCCCTCTGAGCACCAGGTGCGGCTTCATGGCTGGAGCTGAATGTTAAGTTGCTCGCAATGCCAACGGTGGGGATCTGCTGGGTCTCCTGGAATTGCTTCAATATTAGTTGCTAAAGTTTACGGTGCAAGAATATGGAAAATACCATAGTTCAGCAAGTTACTGCCTGGAATGGAGGCTCCAGATACCCAGAAGAGACACCAGAAGCCGAAGTGCAAGAATTTCCAAGCTCGCCGGCGATACGGGACTAGGGAACGAGATGATGGTGGTGGGAGGGAAGGACTTGCAGGGACCCCTACTTTTGGGTTCACGCGTTTCGCTGTATTATCAAGCGTTTCGAATGCTTCCGTAGGGTCAGATCTTTCTGGAAATTGCAAATATTTGTCGAATTTGCAAAAGAACAACCTCGCCAGACGTCACGACCATTCTGGACTTGGTTCTCGGCGGCGCCTCTAATATTCCAAGTCTATTTCGGGAGCATTACTCATGCATTCCTCCACACTTGACATTCGGAGGATCAGCCTCTTTCCCATTGTTTGCTCGTTGAGAAGCTCGGGACCAGGGTCCCATGGGCCAATTGTGCCTGACCACCTCGGCGGGCCTGAGGCACCGGGAGCCGACACTTCACGGAGTCGGACAATCTTTGGCCCATCCCCACTACAAGCACACCATATGTTACTTACCTCAACTGCTACATAGCTATTCTCATTAGGCTTAGTTAACAACTTCAAATCAGTACCACACTTGTATAAAGAATCAGTCAAGCTCTCTTAAAACCCATGTCGTAAATTGTATGATATCATCCCGTGGACCTCTTTCATTTTGTGACTGTCTCGGGGCCCGTCCAGCGCTAGCCAGCCGTCAAGTTTTCAGATCTGACTGCACAAATGGGACCATAAAGTACTTGACATTTATGATCATCCGACCTCAACTTGCCCAATAACACGAACAGCGTGGGATACCAGGTTTGGGTAACTCTCTGTGAGGAGCTTGGAAGGACTCGTGTTGATTGAAACAAGTCCGTCGTTAGCGCCGAGACCTACGAGGATCCCCACATGCGCAGCGACCACAAAGTCGAGGACTGTAGGGCTATAAGGAAAGGTAAGCCGCATAATATACTATGTTTAAAATATAATATACCTGGGAGAGTTGAAGAAATACAGGGAATCTTCCAGCAGTCGTTCAATACTATCCAGACATGGTCGCGCCCTTGAAAGGACCTACAACTTCATCAGCAACTTTTTTTGCAGAGAAGAACTACTCTGTGATACCTGTGCACGCTGAAAAGTGATCTGGAATTTATGAAACATGGACGACTTGAACATCGCCCCTTTCGGAAGTGGCCTCATAGCAAAGCGTTCCAAGTTCGAATTAGAATCGGCTTCATAAGACTCCTCTGGCGGATCATTTATGGTAAACCCAGATATCTCAAGTTCATGTCGTATCTGATGGCGAAGTTGGATACTCTGGTGGGTTCCGTAGTACTCGAGAGGATTTGCAAGTGCCGGAAAGGTGACTGTTTCCCAAATCGAAGGAACAGAAAATAATTGAAAGAGCTATAAAACTTATCATTGTAGAGCAGGATAGAAAAAAAGCTCGCGACATACCAAAAGGTGTCCAAGGTCTCGGGTAACAAGGCTTCGGACAGCTTGCTGTAAACCTTTGTCCTTTGGGCAGAGGTTTTCAGCGCCAAATTGGAAGCTCTCATTCTTCTGGAGATATTGAATAACCTCGAAGAGGCCGGCAGCAACAACAAGCCCAGAGTTAGACATGATTAAAGACGGAGCATCGCCTACGGTAATTTTAGAAGACTTTCGGGAGGACATGCTAACAATTTCAGACCAGAAATCCATTCAGAAGGATTTGCTCTGACGTATACTGTTTTGCATTTGAGGCAATGTGATACAAGTAGAAGTGCCGCAAAGCTCTCAGGATGTAGTTCGGTTGGAAGCAAGCGTAATGTCAGATTTCGGTGACCGAGATCCATAAGGGGCCGTGAGTGTCTAGGGAGAGGTTCAGGTTGTGCTTCTAGCGCTTATTGCAGCCACAGTCTCTTTCTTCTATCCTTGATCACGAACACAGAGACAGAGTCTTTTTCAGATATTCTTTCCCGTCTACGCCCCTCGAATTCTGTAACCATATTTTGTCTGCATGTTCTGATCCAGTGCGACTCTCTTTGCTAGCCGGAAAAGCTTCTGAACATCGCCGGTTCCGGGCAAAACGACGGCGACGCGTGACTGTGGTAAAATAGACGGGGACCTTGGAGTTATTTTCTATGAAGTTTCTTTCACCATGCGGCCCCAGGATGAAGTTCGGCGGTCGTAGCTGCCGTTAAGTCTCAAGGTCTGCTGCCAAAAGTCCACTCCAGCATCACAGCCATTTAAATGCCCGATCCTGGCCATTGAAATCCATTCATCGAAGACCACTCTGCCTCACAATGAAGCTTTCAGCCGGGTTCGCTGCGTTGGCTCTCGCCATTCTCCCATCTGTTTCTGGACTTGCCTTCCCAGGCGCTGAAGGTATATTCACTTCCTACAGCCCTCTAAAAGAGAATAACACCTGACCTTATATCCGTCCAGGTTTTGGCAAAGACGTTACGGGTGGCCGTGGAGGGACTATATACAAAGTGACAAACTTGAATGATTCTGGAACTGGAAGCTTACGTGACGCTGTGTGTGCTCACCCTAACCTTTGGAATAATTTCAGCTGACTCCTTTTTTAATAGATTTCTGTGTCCAATCGAGTACAAATCTATCACTAAGTGGTCCCTCTCATTTCTCACTTTGTTTTTTTACCCAGATATCATTTTCACCGTTGGCGGAATCATCAATATTGGAGATCGTCTCGTCTTCAGTAAAAATTTAACGATTCTCGGCCAAACGGCTCCTGGACAAGGCATTACGGTTTATGGTAACGGTGTTAGTTATTCCAATGCGGACAACACTATCACTGTATGTGCTAGCTTCAATTAGTGAATCTCCTATTGACTCTTTTAAGCGGTACATTCGTTTCAGAATGGGTAAAGGTGGTGATAGTGGGAAAGGACGGCCGTCACTATTGCAGATGGAACCGGCATGATCTGTGGGTTTTGTTTCATTTAAATGACGACTGGGTCCTAACCTGCTTTCAGTTGATCATATTTTCCGCTAGCTGGGGCAGGTTTGTGGGCACCTTTGTATCGTGCGATGTTTTTTCTGAAATTCTTGCCAGAGACGAGACTTTCAGCATAAACGGAGACGTGACCAATGTTACGATTCAAGATTCAATTATAGCCCAGGGTCTGGACACACATCGTGCGGAGGTTTGTACAAACGGATGGTGGAGTCAGCATCTGTACGTGCAGCGTTTTTTATAGCTTCTGTCACCTTCACTTTTCGAACAGTCCGGTCTTTGTACATTGACAACAAGACACGGTAAGTCTGCGGCGTCTGCACCCTTGATCATGGACAAAGTTTATCATTCATTGCAGAAACCCTAAAGTGAAAGGTGTCAACGAATTTACGAACAACGTTGTATACAACTGGGGAAGCGGAGGTGGCTATATCGCTGGAGACAGCGATGGGCAATCATACGCCAATATCAAGAACAACGTCTTCCTCAGGTACATTTGAGTTTATTGAAGATCTTGTTTTTCATTGATCATATTCCTTAGTGGCCCGAGCACAAGTGTACCTCCTTCTCTCCGAAGCTATACGTGATATTTCATGGATTCTCTACAGGTTCACCCCTGTTACTCGCGGAAATGCGAATTTCCATACTACGTGACTGGAAATTATCTATGGTATGTCGCAGCGTGGAGTGGTACCCTTTCAAACCCTGAGGCGATTGTTTCTCGTTGCATGTTTAGATCCTGATGCAAGGCTTAGTTGCACAATCCAAACAATTGAGTTTCATTTCTGCTCTACCCGTCTTTGTCAGGATGGAACGTCGTTACGCTGGTATCCTCGCCCAACATGTACAGACAACTACTTCTGCGTGACCTTCCATAACTTCAGTTAGTCCTTTCAACGCATACGTATTGGACCTTGCTTACACTGGAAACCCTCCAGCCTTACTAACGAATCCCCACTGTTTCAAACCTTATGTCGGCACCGATGCGTTCACGTACGTTCTTGCCCACGCGGGTGCCAGCAAGTCTCGAGATCATGTCGACACATACCTGATTAACACGGAAGTAAATCATACGGGAAGGTGGGAGCTATTGTAAGTATTGAAATCTTTCTATATCACTGTCTCATCCTTATTCGTTCGATAGATCAGCGACGAAACCGCGAGTCCCATTCTTGGTCCTGGGCCAATTACTGGGGGCACCTACCCTACTGACACTGACGTCTGTTTTTATTTTTATTTGATTTCTACGCCTTTAGTTGACTCTGAATAGGGAGACGGCATTCCCGACGCCTGGGAGTCAGCAAACGGTTTGAACCCCAACGATGCCTCAGATGCAGTCAAGATCGCATCGAACGGTTACGCCAGTGAGTTTTAACACTACTAAAACTTAAAAGAGAGATAGCTAATATTTATGATAGATATCGAAAATTATGCCAATTCGCTCATCTGATCGAATTTCCCACCTGTACTAATAGTTTGCCAATTCCGATTTTTTTCTCTCAATGCCCGTTCACTACCAAACTCCAAATCCTGAATCTGTGTATTGACTCAGAGGCGGACTTTCCGCCTTGTCGTCTAAGTGTTCCTCGGGGATGTCATCGTCGAAACAAAGGAGTCCTTCCCCGGGCATTGAGCCAGGTTTTACTGATACGACTCGACCAGATGAACTTCTTTGGGTTCCTACTGGAAGGGAAGAAGGCTGTGGGATTTTGTAAGGACCCAGTTGCCATTCCTTGCCTCGCTCGACCGACTTACCATCGCTTTCTCGCCACTAGGGCCCCTTGCTAATTCCCCAAATGACTTCGATGACTTCTTTCCTGCTGTACTCGAGGACGGGCCCCTTGATGACGGCGGCCGTGGTGTAGGAGCTGTTGTGATTACTGGAGTCTGGCTAAGCCCAGATCCGGAAGCAACCCGGTTTTCGGTGCCTACTGAAGGCCGCTGTTTACGAGCCATAGGCAGGATGCCTTGTTCGCGAAGCCAGTCTATCAATGGCATTTGAGAATTCGACTATGACTGCTTTTCTGGAACACTTGCCTCGTGTCCTGTACTTGAAGATAAAGGTAGCCCATGTTGCGGGCTTCTTACCTTCAACATTGTCTTCCGGGTGAGGATGAACTCCCCAGGTATATGCATATTGTTCGTATGACACTTCTTCCTGGCCGAATCTAGTCGTTGACTGTTATCGCATTGAGCGGTCAGGACGGAAATTCTGGACTCACCCGACAGAGATGTCATTCCCTTTCATGAGTTGAGGACGAGGGAGTTTAGTGAAGTCATTT